>MIQA02003633.1:0-22221 GCA_001887855.2 Sclerospora graminicola | reverse complement strand
GAACGATCAAGAATTGCACTTCAAACTGTCGTTTTCTTACATGCCCCGGTCCGTGGCCTTGTCGTCCAAGTTTCCAAAGAGAAGTGACAATTACATTGGCAAACTACGGTCGAATATTTCAAGAAAGGAAGTTGTTTTGATTGGAAATGATCGTCGAAAGACGTCTTTAAAATTATCTGTTGGACTTTAACCAATATTTCTAGTCACAGAACAAAATACATAAATCACCATGTTACTCTAACGTTAGTGACGAAAGTAGGCCTTTCGTTTCATTATTTGGTGTTTAATATTTTTCTGATTGTGTTTATTGCACTGCAGAATGAATACACTGCTGTGATGGATCAGGAGATTCATAAACTCATGCAGTTTGAGATAGCCCAGACCCACGCATCCATGTATACAAAAGAAGATCAGAGGTTCGACAACTTGAAAGGCACAAATCCAACTCAAGTGTCAAATGACGGGCAAAGTGGCTTCTCACCCAGTCACAGCTCGCACGCGGGCAGTACTGGGTACGCACAAGCTTTAGCAAAGGCGCAAACGCAAGAAATGAACACTGGTGGAAGGGCTTCCGCATATTCCACACCACGTCAGTCGAAAAGTGGAGGGAGCTCGTTCCAATCGCTCATGAAAAATCAAACACAAGCGTACGGACTTGATGGATCCCAGCAGCAACAACAGACCACACCAAACTGCGTCTCAAGCATGCAAAATCTCCAGACCATGGGCAATCCATACTTTGGGGCCTCACCGATGGTTTCTCCAACTGGTCAGACTTATGGATTTCAGAGCAGCGTTGGAAACCCATCAGGGCAAAACGTACCTCGAAACATGATGCAGCCACCCTAGCAGTCTGCTCATTTCCACATGCAATCGCAGTATATGCAGCAATCGGCGCGCTCGCAGCATCGAGGCTCGTCTTTTCACGAGTTTTCCGCCCAAATTCAGCATTTGGACAAATCAGTACTCATTGAATTGTTATGGAATCAACGAAATGCTTTGGCCCGGCGGCAGCGCCAAGCAAAGCAGCTTGAGCTTCGACTGTCGTTTGCCCAACACAATTCTGCTGACCATCTGAGCGGCGCAGCCTTTCAGTCTCCATACAATTCGCCAGTGGTAGGTGGCGGCAACTTTGTGACCCCAAACATTTCGGCAGAGGCTGTGATGCAGCGAGCTCAGGAATGCACGACCGCCCGGAATGTCATGACGCAAATTTCGTATACACAACAGTCTCAAGAGAATAGTCCAGCGTATTCTCAAGCCGGTGGAAACGGTTTGAACTGGGGAGAAAATGTGCAAGCGTATTGGGACAAAGTGCGAGAGTTGAAGTCTCGGTACGCCGAGCAGCTGCATATTGCCAAACGGGCATTGGCCAACAACAGCGCCCCTCCTAACACCGTATACAGTGTCAAGGCAAATCAGTGATGGAGAATATTGGTTTGGTGATTAATATTCTGGACGAGCAACCGATAAAGGTTCAACCACGAAAGTTTGACGTCCTTACTTCTATCGAGCGGTTTATTCAGATCACTGTCATTGCGATCGTACGAAAAGTTCAATCGTCTTACATGACGTCAGCAAGTTCAGCCGCGGTGGCTTCGGGATCGTTCCCAGCAGCGGCTTCAAGTGGTTCAGCTCACGCTTCGGATACGTCGCTTTCCGGGAGGCGACCATGGCTAATGTTGGAAAGACAGAAGTGCTCTATTGCGCGAAAATTCGAACTCGAATGTAATTGAGTTTTGCATTTTTTATAATATCTATTTGAAAGGGGTATGTAATACAAAAATATTTACACTTTTTACACCTGACAGTAGCGACTTTTGACGAGTGTTGCAAAATACTCGTACTTTCCAGTACATCTGAAGCTATTGTTCAGGAGCTTTTGGTAACTTCAATAGGTCTAAAAATGAATGAAAGGGAGGGATGAATGAAGAGGAGAAGTTTGGCAAAATGCGGCAATTGCATGTGCATCGGCAGAAAGACGAGGAATTGGTGCGTGGTGGACAACTGAGTTGTCTATCGCAATTTTAGACTGGTTTGGTATATTTAATGCCGCAATTAGATTCGTAACAAAGTTTGCGCTGGAGCGGGTGATTCCCAACAGATAGAAGAACTTCAATTGATGCTACGGAAAGATTTTTTAGAGCAAGCAGGTAGAATGGAGAGATTCCACCAAAAAGGAGGATGCCAACAGGCGTGGACTCGGGCATTCAAAAGCAATAACCGCATCTCTACCAACTTGGCATGGGGGAAACTAAATTGATGACTAGAAGAAGGAAATTATTCGATTGTGTGCACAAATTGAAAAGCTGAAGCGCATGGATGACGAGTCCGATTCAAGTTTATCCTTCCATGCTTTCTCTTTGATGACAAACCGACGAAAATGATTAATCTGCTGCGTTCTCAGTTTTTGTCTCAGCATCATCACAAGAACTTAAAAATTATCTTCAGAATCATATGCAGAAGCTGGAAGAGGCTGGGCGGGTTAGCAAATCCCAGGAGCGATCTAGCGAGTCCATGTCATCTCTTGTGTTGGGGCACGGTATCTCACTTGCCGAAGCAATCATTGTATCAAAAATTGAAGTGCTTAGTTATTTGATAAAGCTTCGTAAAAGTGTGCAACTAAAGCTCCGTATAATAAACCTCGACACTGTGCTTTACGCTAATGTCGTCAAAACGCCGCTTCCAGCTGCGAATTTCATGGCGCATGTCAATATTGACTGTCCACTCGATTACACGTGCACGTCGTGCAAAATCGGCCGCTCTGTCCGCCCGCTCAAATGCAGCCCCGCCACCATAACAAAGCTGAACTAGACAACAGTATTCATTCATGTGATCATGACCTACAAAAGCCGCCTTCACCTCATTCAGCTCGGCTAGTGTCGACAAAAACGTAAATTCATTCCTTGATCGTGCACCGACTCGTGCTTCTCACCGTATCAGCCACCTTTCGAGCACGAAAACTCAACTAACGTTATGTGGAGGAATATGACAGCAGGAGCAACCGATAAGGTAGTATCGTATCGTTCTATATGCCCACTTTCCGAGAGTTGACGGTAATATTCGATCTGGCTTTAATCCAGTCATACTCCGAAAAGAGATATGGATATTTTTCTGCCGATGCTTCAGCACCTGAATCCGAGAAATACATGCCAAAAACAGTATCGTTCACGTTTCCCCATGCTCCATCACTTGGTGCCGTCACATTGAGCTTATAGTTCTCAATGCCATCCTCCGAATCTGGTCCCCGATACGTATACGAGTAATTCTTCTGAGACACCAGATCGATATTTTGTTCTCTCGGAAAGTTTCCTTCGTGGTCATGATTACCGAGAACCATACCATGCGGAATACCGCGCTCCTCAGCAGCTTTAGTGAGGGCGTCGACAACATCGTGGCGAAAATTCGGATCAAAGGCTTGCACGTTGTCTACCGTAAAGACAACAAAATCGGGCTTTTCCAATCTAATAATTGCTCGATAAATTTGTACGTAAGTGCTTCAGAGCGGTCTTGGCTACTCATGCCGCTTGGGAGCTTCACGCAATCAACGTTGGATGCCTGTATATGAGATCTACCAATTGAAGAATTTAAGGTTTAGTCGAGTATTGTCGGAGCTATTGTTAGGTCGAAGTGCGCTTTGTGTCACCACCAATGCGAAAATACGTGAGGATGGAAATATATGCAACGTTGACTTGCTCGCGGCCCACTCAGCTAGCTTTGCATGCATCATCTCAGGCTTTCCTTGCTTTTCTGAATCAGCGCGCGCTTCTGCTCGATGGTCATCCACCGTCCTATGTTTGGTGGTGATGACCTGCAAAATTGACGCCAAGCAGAAACTACTTACTGATTGATACATTAGTGCCTGTTTAAATAGATTTTTACGTTTGTATAAATGCGAAACAGGTAATAGATTTTTCACGGTGTCGGAAGTGAGAGTACCAGCTTACTGTACATGTACCGGTATTAATATTAGTTTTTTTTTTCTGTTTAATCTCTCTGAATTTTCGGAAAGCTTCTCTGCAAAAGTGCGTTTAAAATGGCGTCGAGACTTTCGCCTCGAGATTCCATCTCACGTCCAATTCGTCTTCCATTCCTCTAAGTCGCTCGAATCCTCCAAATGTGCGACCTCCGCGCTCTTCGGGCTCCTCCAGTATGTAACTCTATAGCAAACGATTTTGTAAAGAAGAGAGTGTTTTTTTCTAACGTTAATGACGATGGCGTGTTTGTCATCGCTAATGTTGCTGCAGCGGGTCGATCCAAGACGGAGCAAGTTGTACTGGAATTTCTTTACAAAGTGGCAGAGCTCATTGTTCAGAGTCGCGTGAACCTTCAAGCTGAGCCGGACCTACGACGGGGCAATCGTCGATCTAGATTTAATCTAGATATCGAAGAGATTCAAATGGTCCGAGACGCTATGATGACGTGGAAAGAAGATGTACGACGACCGTTGGCGATTGATATTTACTGGGATGGGTCTGGAGATGCCGATGGCAAGGTGCTATTAGAACGCTGGAGTGTCACATTCGCAGCGGAAGGAGAGAGCTCCAGCGCCCAGTTAGGGTCAACACAAGACGTGATCCAGCAACTTAAGGAAGTGTGCAAGCGAATCAGCATACTGTTGCGTGCTTTATTTTCCTTCATGCGGCAACTTCCAGCGCATCGATTGTTTACGCAATCGTATCCTTCTATGTTAAGTTACACAATGCAAGTTGCGTCAGTAGCGGACGCCAGCCGTTTCTTCGAAGCTCAACGTGTCGCAACCAGTGGATACGCATTTCTTCCAATCATGACACCCTTTGGTCAGCTTAAAGTTGCAGCAGTCTATCGACGCGATTGCGACCAGTTTACAGAGCGAGAAGAAAAAACGGTGCCTTCGTCTATCTTCCAAGACGATTTCATTATCCAAGATTATGTACCGGCCTCCCCGGAACTGACTTCTGCCAGTGCACCTCACTCGTCGCAGCTTCGTACGATCGTGACGCTTTCACCGACGACAGAGACCGACCTACGCTCGAATTCATTCGTACCAGTGAGCATTGCTGGCGAGACGTTTTGCGATGACGGGGAGGAAGCTCTACAGTGGCAGCGATCGTCACCTCGCTCGATTCCTACCCCACATCAGCCGTTCAGTCTTGCAGATGTTAATGATAATCGAACGACTAAGGAAAGATTAATGGGACGTATACAGCCAGGCATGTCAAAACCTATGGCCATTCCACGGATTAGTAGCAAAGGAGGCATTGCCACTACTGGTACGAGAGACGTGGAGACAAGTATGGCATATAGAGAGAATACTGAAGGGAAGCTCATTCAACATGCACATTCATATGAGAGTGAACACGATGTACGACTTCGAGGTGCAGCTGCCAACCCAAACGTGACGGCAGCACCGTACGGCTATGGGAACGTTGCGATTGAGAGGGAACAAGAGCATAGTTTATCCCCGTCACTTGCATTTCAACAACGCCAGCAACGATTATGGGAAGGTCTCAACAACCATCAGAATGATGCTGACAGTGGGCTCTATGTTTCTCAGACATCGATCCAGGACGAACCGAGCAGCATTCGAAATACAGCATATCATCCCATCTCCACGCCCCCTCGTCACCCCAAGACTCAATTGTATCAACAGGATCCAAGACGTCGAAAGATTTCGTTTAATGGCGCTTTTGTGTCCGAAATTGCTCATTCGCAAAGTCCGACTTCGAATTCAAGTGTCACTGGCAAAGCAGATACGAACCCAATGCCTCCCCATGACGCCCCGACAGGTCATATGACAATGTTCTCTGTGAGCCCTCCATTTCAAGTAAATCCGTGTGAGCTCCTGTCGACATCACCTGCTTACTCGTTTAGTAAGAATCGGATTCAGTCTGGCTCAAGTAACGTTCCAACTTTTGCCACGACAGACCAGTTCCAACAACTACGACTCCATAGTTCCACCACATCGTCAACGACTTTGATCTCTGCGCAAAAGCGTGGCTTCTCGCCTGACTTTGGAGACAGTGGGGTAACCACATGGGGAGTCTCACCGGATACACCGGATTCCTTTGGTCTTGCACTGCTTGGGGCCAGTGATACGGTGAGTGGAGGTCGACTTCGAGGGTCGCTTGCTGAAAGTGCTGAGGCAGGTGAAACGAGCGATACCCAAGCGAATGATAGCTCAAGTGATGGATTGGACATGTTGCTGCCTTTTGCTATCGAGGACTGTTCGACGACTGTTCCAGCCGCCTTGGACACCCACTCAACAGGCTCGTTAACTTGTTCATCAAGATTGGAAACTGCATCAGTGGGCGAGTTTCTTTTACAAATTAAGAACGCGCCGCGCTTGAGCAGCAGTGTGTCTCGTGTCTTTACAAAGACGACCGATGAAAGTTCGGAGAACTCGTCGAAAGACAGTAGTCAAAAGATTCACCTTCAGACGTCACTGTTGGAGGACGAGCTTGCAGGTTTTCGCAGTCTGCGCGATGAGCTTGCGCAAGGGATTTGAGTTACAATTGTAGTTGCGTTTTATTGACTTGCAATTAGTAATATTTGCTGGATAATGTAATTATATTAGGCCCCATGTCACTCTACGTGTAACTATCGCCTTAAGTAAAAAAAAATTCTGTTGTTATAGCAGTCTATTTAGTCCAATTGATTATTTTGTGTGCAATGTAGTCTACAGTACTTCAAGTACTTAGTAATTACTTCTATGTATGAGCTATTAGCTACTACCGTCAAGGGCGCATGAATTTGCATACCTCTCCCTGAATAAATGTATAAAGCGGCCAGAATGATACATTGACTTTAGCCGTCCAAATGTATCATTTAGGGCTCTTGAGCAAAAACAGGACAGTTACTGCTCAGGAACTAAGGCAAATGAATTGTGTTCATTATCTATACACTGATCTATTAAGTTCTTTCTTCAGTTGTTGGTGAGAGAGCACCTGTATCCTCGGTATCTCTTTCCGTGCTCATTGTAAATACAGGTGCCTTATCCGTTCAACTTGCACGTGGATCATTTTTTTCGATACGCGCTGGGTGAACGTCTTAACCCTAAACCCTATGAAGTAACGTGTCAGCATGCCTGCGAAATCTACGATGCATTTATTTACGCCGTTCTTGAAATGTATCATTTCGGGAGCTTCATACATTTATTCAGGGAGCGGTATGCAAATTCATGCGCCCTTGACGGTACTAAAAATGTGCTTAAAGTTTCTGGTAATAAGTTCTAAATTTGCGGTATCAGCCCCTGATCGTTTTTGACGAACAGTTCTAAAAGTGCGATATCGTTCAACAAACGATCCACGGGAATCGTCACCAAAACCGTTCCCCCTGTATTGTGTGATATCTTATCACTATAGAAAGTTTATTTTTAACGATATCACTGCATGTGGCGGGAATCCACACCCGAAGTAAAAAAAGGACTGCCAGCTTCACTCTGCGGCCTCCAGAAGCACCAAGACCCGACGCAGCCTCAAGCTACAGCCGAACGATGGCGACTCTCCCTGACGGATCTGATGCTGTCGCAGCTGCAGCGTCTCCAGTCACTCCTCGTCGCTCACCGTATCGCTCGCCCCGCTCCATCCGCAGCACGCCGAGCAACCGTGGTCGTGAGCGTGTGTCGCCGTATCCTCAGCGCAACCGCACGCCATTGCGCACCCCAGATTTCACCTCACCACCGCATGCAGTGGGTCAAGTCCGCGATGGATCGCCATTGCCAGCTTGCACGCTCCAGCTCGATGATAACCCGCTTCCGGTCGGCAACCAGCTCTTCCAATTAGTCGTGCGACCGATCATCAAGCAGACGGTCGGCCAGCGAGACTCATCTGGCTCAGCGCTAAACGATGTTGCCGTGATGGGCGCCTCGTTCCATGAGATCATCTCGAAGCTGTGGGAGCTGTTCAGAACACGAGTGAAAGGGCATGCTGTGCGTGACGATGACGGCAAGTGGTCGGTGGTCGCGCCCGAACCTGACGAGTGGCCGCGCTTCATGCAGTTCAAGTACAAGAAGAAGGTGGTGGAACAAGAAAGAACGGAGGTCGAATGGCACCAGTGGTTGGTGAGGCGCCGTGGTGAGACCATGACACTGCTGATCTACGAGTACGGCGCTGGCATCCAACGCGTACAAGACCACGATGCGTTCACGCAGGCGTGCATTCAGCCGACGCATACGGACCGAGCGGGTGCAACAAGCGAGCGTTCTCTTCGTGAGATTGTTGGTGCCCTTCAAGAGCACTGGGGCACCACGTTCGACGCCGAGCAAGTCGTATGAAGAATGTGGGCGAATCACATTACGCGCAACCTGGACAGATCGTCATGGGATGCCGCCCTCAGCCAGCCACCACCTACCTACATCACCCTACTTCTTCGTCCCGCGCGGTCGCAGCTCCAAGAACACCTCCACACCGTGAACCGCTCCGCTTCGGTCGCGTTTGACTGCGTAAATGTGTGCATCGACGAGTTCCAACAGCTTCAGCGCGACTGGGCTGGCTTTCAGTTGCGCCTCGATGCATTTCACAGAAATGTAAAGATGCAGAAGTATGTCGTGGAGGCATTCATTCGTAACCTCTCGCCTCCCGCACCGCATGCGGTTGCCGACCCATTTTCGTCGCTCGAGAACATTGATGACATCGACCACGACGACTAAAGGACACGCACACAGAGAGCATAGTCAACACGAAACGCAGTGCTCCGTATTGCACAATAGTCTTTTTGAACAGATTCATTTATTTACGTTTTCAATAGCTACTTTCGCTTCCCTGGACAGCGGAAACACCGACCACTCGGCTTCCACCCACAGTGCTCAAATATGCTACGCATGCTGTAGTTCTCAAAACGCCGAAACGTCTGAACAACGCATGGCATCAAGTCACGTGAGCTAGACTCAACGTAATGACGCTGGAACGACCGCTTGATCAGCCCAAACATGACCTCAATCGGATTGAAGAATGGACAATAAACAGGAAGAAAAATTGGAACCACTCCAACACTACGGAGATTGTGCACAATCTCCGCATGACGATGGATGGACGCACCATCAAGAATTCCAAACCGATTTGCGGCCCGGGTATTGCTGCACAGCCCCGCGCTTTGAATGCACAAAGTCTTGACAGCATCCAGTAAATTCGAAACGGTCGAAGGTCCCTTCCGTCGAGAAGTAGTCAATCAAGCCGTCTGCTCCGATAAACGCTAAGATCGACACACGCGGCTTCCACTCGAAGTCACCTCGAATGGCCAACGTCTGTCCACACAAGGCATATCCTCTCTTGCGTATCATCCCACTGATGTCGAAGGAGACTTCGTCTAAAAAGACCAAGTTGTTGTGAGCCCAATCAATTTCACTCAACGCTTGTGCAAACCTGAAAATGTCGTTTTCTCGCACGTGCATCGCTCGTCTTTCCAAAACCTTTCGCGTCAACCCCAAACTGCGCACAATTCGCCAAAACGAGGTGGCAGATATGGCAATGGCAAACTGCTGAATGAACGCTGCCTGCGTCTCATCCAAAAACGAAAGCGGGTGCTGCACGTAGAACTGGTTGATCAACATACGATGGACCTCAGAGTAGATCGAATGTCTCACCTTCTTCGCACGCTCAATCTTGCCGTTCTTTTCGTACTGCGTGATACAGTTGCTGACGGTACGGCTGGATTTGGCGAAAACATTGGCGAGTTCCTTGCGCGAGTAGCCTAAATGGAAGTAAGCGTGCAGACAATGATAGATCGTGTTTGGGTGCGCGTGCTGGCGCGCAACAGCATCTTCCATGATGATAGGGGATGCGACAAAACGACAGCAAGGCACGCGATCGTGGAGAGCGCGAGGCGTAGATCATAAGGACAAACGCGACCAGCGTGAACACGGAGACTGCGACAACAGCGACTAACGACGAGACGTTTTTGGTTGCGGAGTGCGCGGCACGGACAGCGTAGCAGTATGAGTAAATATCCCAAAAGCGCAGGGGAGACGAGAGTGGTCCTGGACAGCGCGGTCGTGGACCGCGCGACACGCCGAGGACTAGACGGAACGTTCGAGTGTAGAGATCGCTACACGAAGAGTGGTAGTGTGGAGAGAGCTGCACGAAGAGCGTGGACGTGGTAAGCACCGCTGTAGAGAGTGCAGGCGATGACACCGTGAAACGGTGAGCGCGTCCGCAGATAAACGGCACCGCGAGCATGGTCGTGGGGATCGTAAAATGGTGAGCGAGGGCGAGGAGAGTGCCGGAAGCAGAGCCCGTACGCGTGCACGATGCTGCGTACACGAATGCGCGCACACGGAGACCGTGGACTCGGAGACCGCTGGCACAGTTAGCACGGGAGGACACGAAGAGTGAGCGCGTTGATCGTGAGCTCCTGTGTGATGGTCGGGGGAACGATGCGGAAGGGAGATCACGAACGTGGCTGTGAGGTGGAGAGATTGAGGTGTAGATCGCGGGGACATCGAGGGCAAACGCGTTCGCTTCTCTGAAAAAGTGGATGTGGTGAAACATGTCGGAGGTTCCATTTCCCAAATCAGGCACTGAAGCTTCAACAGATCAGTAATGAAATAATTGGGTAAAACATCCACTGAAAACCTTATATATGCCAATCAAAGGGACTGATCGATTTGAGACTGGTTTGGGGGGATGGGTCCAAACCGCCCCGTTTGGGCACATTTGGGTGGAAACCACAATACTAGTACAAAATAAAAAGGGAATGCCTGAAGCGACGCCCGGCGCCCCTCAAAATGCGATTTTGGTTGGTCAAAAATCAGCTTATGGGATTATGTAATTTACTTCTGCCTTCAAAACAATTACGCTAGTCCCTCTACTGGTGGCAAATGTGCAAAAACTTAAGTTATAGTTTGAACAAAGGAAGGAAGAGTGAACCTCACCAAAAAACCATATTTCTCCAACAGAAAATAACACTTTCGAATCACTCGAGAGGCAACGAACTGAAGCTACATGATCAAGAAACAGCATTGGTGGGTAAACGATGAAGGGTAATGTTGTAGCCCCTGAAAAACAAATGCCTTATATTGCACTTGAACGGCACATACTCCGATCCTAACGGTTTCCCAGCATTGGTGACACGTGACTCACCCCACATGACAAGAGCTTCCATCCGTGCTAGCTCTCAAATCTGAAGTTCGTCCTGAGGAATAAGTTCCAGCAGTATATTTTCTGGTAGTTTACAATGTTTTGAGCAAAACAGTTCATGTTCGTGATTGAGCACAAAGCCTTTGCACATTTCTCGCAGCGCATCGAGTTCATACATATCCGCAGAGATCAGTAACCCTAACACACTTTCTAGGTCAAAAACTACGTCCCCCGTGTACATATAGATTAGCATCTTTTCCACGATTTTAGGCTCTATATCATGCAACTCCACATCCCGTCGCGACGACTCGCGCATAGTTCCGGTTAGTATTGCGCGAAATGGAGGTGAGCTAGCAGACAGAATAAACCTATGTGCATGGAATCTACGAGTGCGTTCCACTGTGGTTGTCTTGCTTGCACCATTCTTTTCTCCATTAGCTTCGCGACAGCTCACGCCGCATCTCACACACAAAACTACGTCTGCTCCAATTGTAGACTCACCTGATATTTCTTCTCCGTCACAGATGACTGCTTTTTTCAGTCTCTTCGACGAATCCTTGTAGTCTGAACAGGCTGTTTTCACACGCTTCCTTGATCCTCGCCGTCTAACTTGACAACCAGAGCTTAGACTTCCTTCTGAGGACGTCTCTGAGCTTGAGTTTTCGTCCTCATTGGGCTGTGGCGTCGACCAGCGTTTTGGAAATGAAAACGTGTTGGCAACTGAGGAACCAGTAGGCGACCCCGCAAATGCTTCAGCCATAGGTAGAGGCGGTGATGCGGGTGCTGGCCGGACTGGTAAAGGCGTTGTTTCTTGCACTGCAGCTGAGTTCCTGCGTCACCAGGTCTTCAGTGCTCAGTACACCGCGGCTCATAATCCCTGAAACAGAAGAAAAATTAAGCTTTCGCGGCCGCTACTACGCCGATTTAGCAACTTTTTGGATGTGTTGTACAGAAAGTAGAGAGAAAGACGAGGTATCGGTATGTGTTAATAATCGTAATTTCGACAACGTTCGACGCGCTTACATACCAGTACTTCTCTGTTCGGATTGAAAATGTGCACAAAGGTTTTTTGTGGTGCACATTATATCGGTCAAACTTACTGATTGGTCCATTCTGGCTGCCCCAGTCACCCCATAATTCTTAGCGGGAAGTGGCATAAAGCCAGGGTTATCAGAAAAGATTTGAATTAAAAATAATTTTTAAATAACGATTAAAAATATTTTAAGCCAAAGTGTGGGAATCGAGCCGCAGCTCACCACCCACCGACAAGTGCACCAATCAATTTTTACCATGCCAAGGCCCACCGGGCGCAAAGACCTTTCCCCTCTCGAGCGGCTTGAGATCATCGCGTTTCTCACCGCCCGGCAGAAGCCATGCGGTAAATTACCTCGAGGATCCAAATCCGAGGTGGCGATTCGGTTTGGTTGCCATCGCAACACTGTCCACGCAGTGTGGGAGGGGCGACATAACACAGGCCAACGACGCCAAGGCGGTACCCGCAAGTATACGGACGGCGAGATCACCGAGATGGTGCAGGCATTGCCAGTACACGAACGGACGACACTGCGCTCAACGGCGGCAGGCGTGGGCATTCCTCACACGACGCTCATTGCATACATTGGGAAAGAGAAGGCACTAAGGCGCGTGACCGCCCGACTAAAGCCCGCCATCACGTTGGCGCATAAGCAGGCGAGACTTCGTTTTGTTCTCGCATACGTCGAGCGCCCTATCGGTACGTTAGTTCATGAATTTGGATGTATATTTGTTTAACATGGCGTGTAGGGTTGCGGTCTAGGATGTTTGACCCTATGTACAACGTTATTCACGTTGATGAAAAATGGTTTTATCTACAACGAACGGCGACTTCGTATGTACTAACGGCGGACGAAGAAAGGCCACACATCCCGTGCCCGAACAAGAAGTTCATAATGAAGGTAATGTTTCTCGCAGCTGTTGCAAGACCACGGTACGACTATGCGAGAAATCGCGGCTTCGACGGAAAGTTGGGAATCTTCCCGCTCGTGAGAAAGCGGCTCGCGAAACGGAGCACAAAGAACCAAGAAAAAGGAGACTGGATCCTTGAGCCGATGAGTGTCGACAGAACGGTTTACCGAGATGTCCTTCTCAACGCCGTGCTCCCCTCAATTCAAGCCAAGTGGCCAGGTAAATGTAACGTGGTCTAAAATACTAATATGATTATAATTAACAAAATGGATGACTAGGCCGCAAGGGGACTATTTATATTCAACAAGATAACGCTAGCCCACACGCGTGTGCGGAGGCAGCTGTTAGTGCGGCCGGCATGGATAAGTATGGCTGGGACGTGCAGATAAGCCGTCAGCCAGCAAAAAGTCCTGATCTGAACATTCTGGACCTTGGCTACTTTCATGCTATCCAGTCTCTGCAGCATCGCAAGCGCGCCTACAATATAGAAAGTCTCATTACGGCGGTCGAAGAATCGTATAAAGAACTAGAGGTCAAGACACTGGAGAAATGTTTCCTCACTCTTCAGGCAGTGATGGAGCAGATCATGCTAGTAGAGGGAGGGAACACCTACGACTTGCCACGAGTGAAGCGGAAGCATTTTCCGGATGGAATTTTCCCGTCTTCACTCCCTTGTTCCGAGGCCGCTTTCAACAGGGCAACTGCTGCTCTAAAGCCGAAGGCATAAAAAAAGACTGAATATATGATGGTCAAATTCCATTTATGGATATTACGTGTCGAACCCCCCCCCCACCGACCAAGCAGCCAGGTTCAGCCGAGGTCGTCGATTTGCTGTCGAACTCGTCTTCGGACTACTCCAACTCTTCTGGACCACCTCTCGTTAGACATTCGCGCTCGTTATCAGCATCTTCTTCTTCGATCCTGTCATCATTAAGTAGTGAGTTTACGACGCAGGAGTCTTCTTTGCACACCAAAAAGAAGCAGCCAGTGCGAAATGATAGCGCATTGACGTGGAAGAAGCCGAAGGTATCATCAGGCCAACCCGTTCCGGGTGGATCCCACTTTTCTTTGACGGTATGTAAGAAATCTGCCAACGTGGTATCCCATGTTGGCAAACAGAAACGTGTACTACCACAAAAGCGACATGATTCGAGTAGCGGGGCCAGGAAACAAGTTGAAGACCTCTCAAAGAAAAAGAACTCAAACAAAAAGGAAGCTGTCGCCAATGGTAAACAAACTGTAGACGCGGGGTCAAAGCCATCGAACGTAAAGCAGAATGCGGCCCCGGTTTCGTCGTCACCAATGGCATCACCAAAGACACTATCATCGCAGCAATTTTTAAAAATCAAATCGTCCACTGCGACACAAGAGCAGGAAGGAGAGGTGGACGCGTTTGGGCGGCACCATTGCCGCAAATCAGTACCCTGTACTGTGAGCATGGACAGAGTTAAGTCTACTGTCCCATCCCCTACCGTGGGCTCGGACAGTGCTAAGTCGACTGTGCCATCCCCTGCCTTAGATGTATCGATGAGTCCGTCTTGGTCGGTGTTGCCGGCATGTAGTGCGCCATTCAAGTCGAAATGCGACCACCCGCTTACTTTCTATGGTAAGCATCTGATATGGACTGCGTAAAATGAAACTTTGGGTAGGCTGTACTCTTTTTGAATGGGCAGTTTACTAATTCCTGACATTGTACGGGTTCTTTTGCAGATGAAACGAATGAATTATCCTCTCAGTGTG
Source organism: Sclerospora graminicola (assembly GCA_001887855.2). NCBI lineage: Eukaryota > Oomycota > Peronosporomycetes > Peronosporales > Peronosporaceae > Sclerospora > Sclerospora graminicola. The sequence goes on along the minus strand of MIQA02003633.1, from coordinate 7,483 downwards.
CGATATACGTACCCAGTATATTTCGTCCGTATTTCCCAGCGAAGTGCCCGAGCTTCAAAGTGATGTCACTCGCTCAGTGAGGTTTCTCGTGAGTACGCATCTCCCCCTTATTTGCCGCTGTCATCGAAAAAAAGTGCAAGCTATTTTGGCAAAAGCTCGTCGAAATATTTGGGCATATCAAACGGCTTTGAAGAAGTATAGGGAATCTGTCAATGTTAGTGGTATGAACGCAATTGTATGTGCGGCTTTTCCTCATGAAACGAGTCGTTTAAGGCTGTTGTGTGCATGTACTTGTAGATTTGAAGACGAAGACCTCCTATATGCGATGACGAGGGTGCGCCATGGTTAACGGACTCAGATGCTTCCTCGCCGTTGTTATGAAAAACAAACAGTGGACGGCAAGTCGACGCTTTTGCTTGGAGTATGGCTGCCTTGTTGGAGCTTTGTTGCATATGAAAGTCTACGAAAGGTTCGGGCCCTACTATTATATCTGCACGGACGCGGCCGAGTTTCGACACGTGTACGAGCAATTACAACACAGATGGTTTGAAGGAATTAGATTCTAGCAAGGAACAGCACAGACCGACCATCGTGAAACCTGCAGTTGACGTAGAACTACGTGTTGATGTTGGGTCTCATAAGACGGTGGTGCACCCCATATCGTATCGGGGTGTTTTCTTGGATGAGGTTCCATTTAATATCCTTTCTGACATAGTTTATTCGACTCGAAGATCTCGGTGTGAAACTCTCACAGACACTGACACAACGTACAACATGGACGGACACGACGACAAGACACTTGGGTTTCGTGAACAAGCAAACATCTCCTACCATGATGTTGTGAAAGAGGGTGAGGGAATGTCGCTTGTGATTAAATTTGGCGGGGGCACCAGCGACCGTGTCGAGCCAGTCATGGTGATCTTGAAGAAGGACAAGTTTACACTGGCTATCCCCCAAGGCCACGCATATTTGCCACTCTGCGGGTTCGTTTAGCATTCCCAAGATCAAGATGATGTCGCGAGAAGGGTGGGACAAGGAAAAGATGCGGCCGATTAAGAACGCGTCACTCAGCAACAATCCTGACAAAAGCAAGGAATCTGAAAAGCCCGGTAAAACACGTTTTACAGCTCGCGGCTAAGTGTGCGGCCCATGTGAACCAGCAGAGAGACGTAGACGGCATCTCGTACGCGTGCAAGGCAACGATCTGAAGCTAGTGAGACTGGTTAATCACTATGGCCGACCGAATAAACCTCACCAATCCTGCTTTCTGGACGGTGCGGCCGATCGGGAACACGGGTCAATCGCCATTGGAGTTGAACACACTTATCTGCAGGAAATGATCAAAAACTATCATGCACAGATTGCTGGTATATCGTGTAAAACTTGATCTCGCCTTGTCCAGCTTCTTCTCCAAGACCTGGACGTCAGTCACACATACACATTGCTATCGAAATTTGTACAAATCTCGTTCTCACGGCTGGAACCCATGGAAAAAGAAGGAGTTCGATTTCTTCAATCTGTTTATGTGGATCAAATCTCGTTGTTGAGCACAAAAGCACAAAGTTCATCACGCCAAAAAGACAGACAGATACACCCTTTCAGCAGAGCGCTCGATGGCGGACATCACGAGCCAATGCCTCGGTATCGTTTTTCTTCTCGTTTTGTTCTTGCGTCACTTGCTGCAGCTTTTCCTCGGTCGTCTTAACCGCGCGTAGCTCATGGTGGTGACACCCCACCCACTCCACACGCTTTCGCCCGCGGTCACTTACTGCCTTCATTAATATCCATGAGCTTTGTGATGCTCGGTTGACGAGTCTTAGCCCTCATGGCCATAATAAACTCACGCTTTTTTGGCTTTCTCCACCAATCCGTCGGTCGGGAGCGATTGACTTTGGCATTCGTGCTCGTAAATTGACCTGGAAAGTGCCTCAAGGCCGCCGATTTAAAGCGCTTGACCCCATTCTTTTTGCTTCCGCGTCTATCATTTACTGGATAACTTTCACGCGTGCGCACGGCGTCGGGACGAGTTGCACGTGTCGATTTCTTGGCGTATTTTTAGTCTTTGCTACTGCTTATGCGTCGAAGGCATCCAAGAGCGGCGACGCAGACGTTAGCGAGGGGACACAATCGATGCAGTACTGAATTTCTCCGAGAGAACCACCCCACAAAAAAAGTAGTTGGGACGGACGCACACATTCCACCGATCCCCTTGAACATGTCGCTCCAAAAGCTTAATTTCTAATAAATTTTTAGAGATGCGTTTTTTCGTAAAGTAATTCGGAGGATTCAACGAGATAAAAATGACCATCATTCCTCAACGATGATGCTCATTGGCTGAAAATTGTGCGAGAGAGAATCTATGCTCAAAAAACCTTGGCCACGAAAACGCCCATTTCGCACGCCCTTCGTCATCGTGGGACAAAACAGAATAATGGAGCACATAGGGTAGGCAAAGCCGTTTCTAGAAATCTGGTTTTTGTGTAATATCGCCAAAAAGCCAGGGATTTAGGAAGGTTTTTAACGGGGACAAAAATTGAAGGCTACAAAAAGCTCAGTTTTGTCTTAGAAAATGTCCGATTAGCATTGCAAAAAATACTACGATGATGTCGCGTGTCTCAGCTACATTTCAATCCAATTTTCGCGTTAAACGATAGAGGGGTTGCTAAATGGCACCACTTTTTAGTAGTGCACATTCTCCGCCCGAACAGAGAAGTACCTGTTTGGGCTCCGGCTCATAAATGATGAAACAAAAGCAATAAAAAAGTCAAATAATGAATACAATACTTATATTTTTAAAGTGATGGTCACTATTTATTAAACTGAATTTTCAGTATACAATTTGCCATGATTTCGTCGTGTCCCGAGGAGCGCGGGCGCATTCGTGGCCTATGTTAGACTAGAAGTTCTGTCCACTGTCTCACGCAAGAGGACCCCCCCGCTCCTAGGTTGGTGGCGGAAATTCACGCTTCGGTATCTGCGACAGCTTGTGAGTGCTTGTATCCACGAGCGCATACATGCCGTAACAGGTGCGTACATATTTTCGTTTTTTTTTTCTTTTTGAAATTGAAAATCGTTATGTGTTTTTTATTTATTTTTTACAGCATCGATTTACCACGTACGGCAGCGTCAGAATCGCGTTATTCCTTGTCATCTAAATGGAAGAAACTGGTTTTACGACCTAGTAGGATGAATATATTCCGTGAAACACAGTACGTTTATTTGTTGTTCTAGATTTTATTGACTAATTTAAAATGCGCTCTTTTAAGCGAACTATATAGCATGGATTCGGTGAAGCATTCAACGCTCCAAGGCCTTATTGCTTCCATGCAAGGACGATGCCTCAAGGTCATGGTGAGTATCGAAAAGAAAATTGTATACTAAAATTCAGTTGATAAATAGTGACCATCACTTTAGAAAATATTACATTCATTATTTGACATAAATTTTTGTTGCTTTTGTTTCATCATTTATGAGCCGGAGCCCAAACAGGTCCTTGTATGTAAGCGCGTCGAACGTTGTCGAAATCACAATTATTAACACATACCTCGTCTTTCTCTCTACTTTCTGTACACCATATCCAAACAGTTACGAAATCGGCCTAGTAGCGGTCGAGAACGAAATTTTCCTTTTGTTTCAGGATATGAGCCGCAGTGTAAGCACGTGTTTCTGGAAGTCTCTGGGTGCGGTGCTGGAACTATGTTCTATAAGCACTTGAGACTCATCTGAAGTCGCATTCCTTCCCCTCGAGTATATGTCTGACGTTGTTCGTATTCCGACACAGTATCCAATTGGGCTCGGCATTGATTCCAAACAAATCTAGATGTTTCTGCGCTTGCTTTCTTACTCCATTGAAAATAGCTTGGTTGCGTAGTTGACACATGCAGGTCATAGCAATTCCACACATTTCTCTCCAGATACGCGAAAATCGATCTATAAAGCCCGATCCCCAACGTCCATGCTTATTCATCATTGCCTCCGGCAATGCCTTCCCAATAGGTGGTGGCGCCCTTGGTGCCACTACTTTACTATTGTTTCTGCTTGTTTCGACGGACCAGTCGCAATCAACAGGTGATATTGTGATCTATAGTAGCGATGCGGCACATCACCCAAACCTGATAGTCACTCAATAAATGTTCATGTTTCCATACCTACGACGGATCCTGTTCTTGAACTGCTGACAACCAATCGTTTCTTGCTCGCTTTAGTTTCCGCCGCTTTAAAAAAGTTGAAAGGACCGACGCAATCCCTCTGCGATATAATTTCTTATAATGCTTCCGAATACTTATGGGTATCGTCCAGATTGGTGTTACTTCGTTCAGTGGTCAAACCGTATCGTGTAAAGCCGGATGCGAAGCGAGAACTACTTGTCCTCGGAATGTGTCCTCCCAATCTTCCTCTGTGAAATAATTTTCGTTAAGAATCCGTGATATGATGTATTCATTAGGTCGATTTTAGCGACTATTGCTTCGCCTTATGCACTTCTCGCACTGCCCTATCAAGTCGTGGATAGGTTAGGGGGCCTGTAACAGGCTAGCTGCTACACGGCTTACACTGTAAGAATTGCAGTGAGGAAGCGTGCAATTGAATAGGACTAAATGTAAATTTGGTCCTCCTTAGTTTACCTTAGATACACTTAGAAATAGACTAATTAATTTGTTAATTAATCACTTAAGTCTATATATATATATAAACCTAAGGCCACGTGTCTAGAAGAAGGTAAGTTTAAGAGTGAATATATTTATGAGTGGTTAAGAGCTAACTAGTATAATTAGACCTAGACTAATCATAGTAACATGTAGTAAAAAGCTGATCTAATGATATCTTTATCATTACATTACTTGTTAGATTCGATAATTATATCAGAATCTGTTCTCAAGATGGATTATAACAAATTATAATCCAGTATTCGCATTTCAGACATTAAGTCTGAAATTGAACTGTGATATTTCTACTTAATACTCACTTATGTAATGGCACCCCACTACATCACCCCCCACGCAAGGTGGTTGACCAATAATAGAACGTAATATTGGCCAATCGAATGGTGGCACTTGTTGGTCATAACGATATTCTGTTATAACCAATTAACGACCATAAAATCAAATGGTCGAGAAACGCGGCGGCGCTCTTAAGGGCGCTACCGAAACTGCCAACGCAGCCTCCACCTCTGCATCACGTGCAGAGGTGCCATCATCGCATGCCGATGCTACAAATGTGGCGTCGAAGAGTAAGCCGAGAGACCCATTGTCTCTCGTAGTAGACGCTGCAGAAGTAGTTTCTAAAAGAGGGCCGGAAGATGTCGCTAATGCAACATCTTCCGCACCTTCACCTGCCGCAGGGCGGGTGGCTAAGAAGCCCAATTCCGTCTTAGGAGAGTCATCTACCTCCGAAGAAGAGGGCGAGGACGTCACCGTCCTCGGCAATGAGTCTAGCGAGCGTAAACCCGCTAGAATTGCTTCGCCGTTAAGTGATGGCGAAGTGGATTCTGACGCTTTCGATTACGACAGCGACAACTCCGTCAAATGGTGGTATGAGGAGCGTAAAGCTCCTCCTGGTCCTCGTCACTCGCCTGGTCGTGACGACGACGACGACTTTGAGGTGACAGGTGGTGCTCCACCTGCCAAGCAACAACGCGCAGAAGCGGCTTAAGCTGCTTCTGATTCACCATGAACGGAACCTCATGTTCCGTACAAAGTGGGGTTTTGGACCCCAGCATGGACGCTTGTGCCCGAAAGTGGTGGGCCACCAAAGCGCGATTGTCAATACCCGTTATTTGACATTAACGGGCTTGATGATTGCGAAGACCTTCGCAATCATAATTTGATCGAATACCGACGATAGAACGTCGGTACTTCATCGACTTTTCTATCAGGCTCGTTATTATACGAACCGGAAAGGGTCGCGAAAGAACAGGGACGATAAGGACGCCCTTACACAAAGTTGGAATGCCTTTGTTGAAAATTACAACAAATGGTTCGACGAATACGTGAATAAAATTCACGTAAACCGCGAGCGCTTCTTAAAGCACTCACGCTCAGGTAAAATGGAGTTTATCATTTTTTTTACTTGCATTAGAGAAGGACTCTCTTGCGGAGTTCCTTCTCACAAGACTTGCCATTGTTTTCCCAAGGGAGCTCCTCGTCTAACTGAAAAGGAGCTAAGAGGGTACCGAGGTTACTCAGTACCTGCTAGTGTTAAGAGCCTCATTGATGCTCTTAAAGCATCGGCACCTAGTACCGATGCTTTGCAGCCATCAACACCTACCACCAGCATCAACACCTAGTGTTGAATTACCACCAGCATCAACACTAGGTGTTGATGCTTCTTTTGAGTTTGAGGAGAAGTATCCTTCTCAAACTCCTGCAGGAGGTCAGGGGCATCCACCCTTTCGGTTCTCAAGAGTCAAACTCTTGGGAATATCCCAACCAGCGTACCAGGTACTCGGTACGCTGCCCCTTCTTATAGGGAACCGAGCGCTTCGATAGTAAGCGCTCGAGAATATAACGCTTATTCCCCTGATTATCAATCAGGGGCGGCGGGGGTTGGTAATTCCCTCGGCGTTGTTGTTGCGGAGCATGGTTACCAGCTCCGCAAGCTCGAGAGGCACTGTAACGCCTTGAGCGCCGACATGTCTCACTCGATGAAGACGTATCGTACTCATCGAGACGAGATTCGCGACATTTTGAGCGCGCATCTCGTGATGCAGCAGAAGAATGATCTTCTGCTGGTCGAGATTGATCGACTAAAGTCGGAGATGGAGACTCTCCAGACTTCCCACAATCGGTTGGAGACCGATTACAAGTCTCTCTTGGGAGACTTGAAGAAGCACGGCATTCGCCGTGGCGATGCGTCTCGTCCGAAGACGTAGGCGATCGGTACGGCTTGAGCCTCCCAACGTAAAACGTTGGGTGAAGGCGCATGGCCGCGGGAATGTCTAAAGTATAGGTATTCCCCTTAACACTTTGGACCTTGAAGGGTCCAATGAACTTAGGGAGCAACTTCCGTGTAGGGAAGTTGCTGATTGCATGTGTAGGCAAATAAGTTGTAGATAACATAACTAGTTCACCTTTTTGAAAGGAATTTAAATTCTTCCTTCCGGTCTTATCTGTATTTTGCTTCTGCTTGTCAAACGGTGAAGCAAGTGCATCTCTTACATAGCGTATTACAGCTTGGCGCTGTAATACGAATTCATCTACTGCTTTATTGGCAGTAGATGGGTTGTTTTCATTGTCTGCAGCCATTGCTGCAGACACATATTCCGCGTAAGCAGCTTCAGTATCTGAAGCTGCTTGAGTTTCTACTGTGTTAACAGTAGAAGACTCGTCAGTCTCATCGCAAGTTGCGGCTGCAACTTGCGCATCGACTCGCTCAAAATTTGAGCGGGTCCCTCCACTTAGATTTGGCGTACCGCCACGTAAAGCTGGGGTACGTGGATGCCTTAAGGTATTCACGTAGAACGGTGTATGCTTTGTAGAAGCATGCA
>MIQA02003632.1:0-12301 GCA_001887855.2 Sclerospora graminicola | reverse complement strand
CATATTTGTGACTCTTGATTATATTCGAAATACACAATAAATTCCCACTCCAGATCCCACAACGTATATGCTACAAAAATAGGGAGTACTAATCGAACATTTTGTTCCTTTTATTTTTGGTAGGTACGAAAATATGTACACCCTTTTCCGTAATTAGTGTGTACCACAGTATTTTCGAACCTTACCCTTTGGGACTGGTCGTCTTAAATAGTGTGTATCACAGTAATTAGGATACCACACTAATTGTAGGGTGGCGTAAATAGTGTTATACACAGTAATTAGGTTTGATCCTATTTAGTGTGTATATATTTGATCAAACAAAGCAGGTATTAGAAAGATCAAGCGCTATCCTGAGTGCCCTCTACCTCTGATTGATCAACAGCATTCCACGCTGGCACTGATTTGCCCTCAAAGTAAACTCGATGTGTGTTGATGATCTCTTGCAGCTCTAGCGAAAGCTGCTTCTCGTGTTATACACCATTCACATCGAGTAAATGACCGCATCTGATCATTGCCTTCCGATCGAACGTCAACCCGTTTGTATCTCGCTGATCATTCACGTGCCGAACTGCTGCTGCAGCGAGCTCCAAGAAGAACTTTTCCCCCGGATTCTTCAGCGCCCCGGAGCTTCGTCCATTACGCCTTCCGCTGTTCTGAAAACCGCTGCCGCTCTTGATGACTTCGAGTTTGTACTTCTCCCAGCCGTCGGTCCATGCATCCTTGATTTTCAGGATTACAAAGGAGTCACAGGGCTGCACTTTGTCAGTCGAGCACGGAGGCAGCTTCCGCACAGATGCGTTGAGGCGCGTCAGGCAGTCTTGCATCGCTGAATCGTCCTTGTGTCCGCCGTAATCTCGCACCAGATGACACGCGTTCGATCCGTGTGCTCTTAGCTCTTGGCTCGCATGACCACTGCTTCCAAACCATCGACGTCATGAAGCCTTTCTTCGCTGTTCTGTGCGCCACTTCAGGAACGGCGTCCTCGAGACCCGCGCATTGGGTAAGAGCAGTTGTCGTTCTGGAAGATGATCATTGGGACTTCGATTCGCGCCAACGACCGGCCTGATGCGAAGACATGGCCATCCCGATCCACGGATACGACGTTCCACGTATTTGACATTTCGTCGCCTCAAAACCAACGTCTTCCATTGTCCTTGTTAATGACAAAGTGGATCTCGTCGGCGTTCTCGACACGTCTTCGTCGAGGACGCCAGAATGGAATCTTCAAGACGACGCCAAGGTGGAACGCGATCTCTTTGTTTGATGTGTTGCTGTCGCTCGGTACTAACCAGCAGCTTTCCATCTGTGCCTGGCCAACGATGTTGCGTTAGTCCATGAATCGGCGAATCCAACGATCGTTGATCTTCTGTGAGATTGCAACGCCGCTCGGCGAGAAAGTTGCACAAGCATCGGGGTGCTGCGATGCTTCGAGCAGATCCACAGCGAGATATTTCAGTAGCTTTGCCGAAAACTTGGCCCCTGTCTTGCGAAGCCGAACGAACTCGTCTTCCAATTCACCGTATAGCCACGTGACCCAGGCTTGAGTTTTTGGGCCGCGGCCTTTTCGAGCCTTCAAAAGTACTTTGCGATTGATACTGTACTGTCTGGAGTTGACCGAGAGAGGCTCTACCTGCTTCGGATTCGCCAAAGCGTCGCAGTCCTTCCACCAGCGGCTTGCTTTCATTGAGTTGGTGTTCACGCTCCCACGAAAGACATCAGGAAACTCGCGGACTGTGCGAGCCAACAGCCCTTCCTTGCCATTATGCTGCTCGTCTTCGCTCATCCACAGCACAACTCGTTTCGGCTGCTTCTTCATTGCGACGTTCTGAAGAGCTCTCTTGCCTGTCGCCCTGCTGGGTTGAACACTTGCGCCATCGGTGCTGGTCTCATCGCGACATACACCTGCATCAGGACCCAGTGTGTCCGGCTCTTGTGCTCCAGGCGACTGTGTCTGGTTGCTCCCCTCTTGTTGGAGAGTGGCCGTAACCCGGGCAAACGCAGCGACGATAGGCGATGGTCCATCGTGCTCAGTTGGACGTACTTTGAGTTGTGAAAGAAAGATACGATGGGAGCGGCGCAGACGCGGTTTCGATCCAAGGGAATGCGATCTTGAGGCAGAACTCAGATCGGTTTTTTGAAGAGCCGCCCAATGCAATATTTATAGAGTTGTTTTAATTGGTTGGCGAATGGCTCTGTTTCGCTCATGTTACCTCCTTCTCTTGTAGATTGGCACTTGGTTAAGATCTCGATCCTAGTGCATGTAGGGGTGAAGGTGGAGGGTACTTCGGTTCACCTCGTTCGCATCTTTTTGTTTTTGTTTTCGAAGTCCCGACCAAAGCAGACATTTATAGGCAAGGGATCTGATGTGGACCACATCGGATGTATTTTGGAGTCCCAAAATTGCAATCACTAATTAGTGTGTAACACACTAATTGCGCATACACACTATTCAGGTATACACACTAACTACGGAAAAAGGTGTAGTTTGCTGAATCACCTTTTGAAGTCACTTTTTGTTTCCTTTTTTTCAAACCCTAGTTCTGTCATGACGGATGATGCAGTCGACGCTGCTATGGATGGCAACTTTTTCTCCTTCCCTTACGAACCATACTCGATTCAGTTGGATTTGATGCGTCAAATTTGGAATACGCTCGAGCAACGTCACTGTGGCATCTTTGAGAGTCCTACTGGTACTGGCAAATCCATTAGTCTAATTTGTGGAGCATTAACGTGGCTCACGAAACATACGGATAAGTATGGTTTACCTGCGAAGGTGGATACAAGTGAGGTAAAACCAGATGAACAGATGACAAAAGCGAAAGAACCAAGTTGGTTAGATGATTTTGAGGTGAAGACGGCGAATCGGGAGCTAAAGTATCGTCAAGATTTGGTACAAAAGGCTTTGGATGGCATTGACACGCTTCGATTAGAACCAGAAGCTACGACAAAGAAACGAAAAATGAAAATTGCTTATCATTACAATGAACGAAAACGAATGTATCAGAGCGGCAATAGACAGAAAAAGCAAGATGGAGACGGTAGCGACGATCAGTATTTGGTCGATTCATACGACAGCGATCGAGGAAATTGTCATACGGAGGACGCAACTGCAAATACGCCAGACTTTGGTGATGAAAAACCCGATTTTGGAGTCATGAAGATAATTTATTGTAGTCGAACGCATTCGCAGATTTCACAATTTGTTCGTGAAATTCGGAAAACTAGGTTTGCCGAAAAGATTCGAGTTGTGTCATTAGGGTCTCGCAAAAATTTGTGTATTAACTCGAACGTGACGAAGATGAGCTCGGATTTGCGCATCACGGATAAGTGTTTGGATATGATGCAAAGTAGTAAAAGCGGGGGCAAGTGTCCGTACTTTGAAAAAGAGCTGCTCGGTCATTATAGGGATTACGCTCTGGTAAAAAATGCCTAAAAAAAAATTTTTTTATAGGCCGTGTTTAATGTTTTTTGCTTGGTAGGCACACGTGCAAGACATTGAAGATCTGCATACATTGGGTGAAGACATGTCGATTTGTTCGTATTACGGTACACGTGAAAGCGTGCCCCTCGCTCAAGTCGTTACAGTTCCATATTCGGTGTTACTTAGTAAAGATACTCGAGAAACGTTGGGTATTGATCTAAGCGACAATATCGTAATCTTTGACGAAGCGCACAATATTATTGATGCCATCAACAATACATATAAAGTGGAAATTTCTAGTAAACAGCTGGTTGTCGCTCGGAGAACGCTGTGGTCGTATTTTACCAAATACGAAAAACGATTCAAGGGCAAAAACGCGTTTTATATCAAACAACTTTTGTCGATTTTGGAATCGTTAACGAAATTTCTTCGTCAACGAAGCAACAGTTCGAGAAATTCGAGAAATTCGACAACCGCAGCCGATGACAAGGAGGATGAAGCGACTGGAGCTCAAATGTGGACAATCAATGACTTTTTATTCAGTGCACGGATCGATCATTTCAACATGTTTAAGATTTTAGAGTATCTAAGTGAAAGCAACTTGGCGAAAAAACTCATGGGATTTCTTGATTCCACCAACACGAACAAAACTTCAGCGGAAACCACTTCTCATCGAGACGAGGAGTTCGAAAGTCGTCACATTTCTCCACTTCGAACAATTGAAATGCTGTTAAAAGCCTTGACTAGTGCTGAAGGAGATGGGCGAGTCTTTGCTCAGCCACATAATGTACATCAATTAATGTGCTCGGTTCAAGTTGGTATACCCAAATGCTAATGTTTCTTGTACGTTTAGGTGGACAAAGGTACGGAAGGGTTGATTCGGTTTATTGTGTTGAATCCTGCAATCCACTTTCAAGACATTGTCGAAAAAGCACGAAGTGTCATCCTTGCAGGAGGGACCATGCAGCCCGTAAGTAGCCTGATGCAACTAACTCCTCTTGTATCTATAGTCAGTCCATTGAAAACCCCTATTCTGGAGTCGTGTCGTTAGGTCTCACAAGTGATTGCTCAGCTCTTTCCTTCGATTCCACCTGAAAACATCGACTTGTTTTCCTGTGGCCACGTCATTCCTCGTGACAATCTCCTCTGCTTTAGTCTTGCGGCAGGTCCTTCCCAGAAACAGCTCGAATTTACCTACTCGCAACGTGGTGATGTACAAGCTCTGGACGAATTGGGGCGTATTTTACTCAATCTGGCACGTATTGTACCCGGTGGAATTGTCGTCTTTTTTCCTTCCTATCGGTTTGAAGAAGAGGCCATTCGTCGATGGCAAACGACATCGCAATACGCACAAATTCAAGCGAAAAAAACCATTTTCAGTGAACCAAAACAAGCAGACGAACTTGCTCACGTCTTGACGCAATATTCTGCAGCGTGTTCACAACCAAATGACAATGGCAATGGTGCAATGCTGTTGAGTGTCGTGGGTGGGAAAATGTCGGAAGGAATCAATTTTAGTGACGATTTGGCACGCTGCGTTGTCATGGTAGGGTTGCCATATCCCAACGCTCGAGACGTCGAAATCATAGAAAAAATGGCTTATCTCGACACGAAAACCCCGGGAGCTGGACGCGAGTTGTACGAAAATCTTTGCATGAAAGCAGTGAATCAGTCAATTGGTAAGGGTTTCTTTTTCTTCTGTCATAGTGAGCTCACTACGTGGCTCAAGATGCTAAAACATTATTTATTTGCCTATACAGGACGCTCGATTCGACATCGCAAGGATTATTCGACCATTGTGTTAATTGATCATCGATACTCGAGTCCAGCAATTCGGAATCGCTTACCAGAGTGGATCCACCAACGCATTCAACCTCCCCTTCCATTTGGTCACACATATGCACAGCTTGTGCAGTTCTATCGCACTAAAAAACACCAGAGCGAGCAACTAAAACTAAGCCACGAGTAGCGACCGATCTGTCGACTATTTGGCCACTTGTTTCTTGTATTCTGCGTGAACAACTTGCTTTGCTATGCCCAAGACCCGTCCTGCTAACGCTTCGTCGTCATAAGCCCATTCCATGTGGACTTCCCACTCGGGAGACACTGCGATGCCAACTGTCCGAAGCTTTAGCCATCGATCAATCTTTTCGATTGGTAAGTAGTAAATCCACTTGCGTAGACAAATTTCCAATGCTTTTAAAAGTTGCTCGACATTTGCTTGCGGCTGCTGCTCGCTTTCTTCCTCTTCATCTGCTGACTCGACAGCAGCGTGTAGAAGAAACGATAACGCGGACGCAGGACGTGAGCTTTTCTTCTTTACCGGAGGAGAAGGTTTGACTGGTTTTTTCCACGAGTAGGAGAAACACAGCAAATGTTTCTTCTTCTTGAGACGCCGGACGCCATTGCCATTCGAAACGAGCATGAGTTTGCGCTTGGGCTCGGCAATTAACATCCCTTGTACATTGGAAGGATTGTTAAACATGGCCTTGTGAATACGAAGAGGAATTTCTCGACCAGGTTCGATCGGTGTTCGTCCTCCAGGATTCAATCCTTTTACTACTACATTGGTATCGACAGCAGGATCCATCTTCAGTTGGTTTTGAACATGGATCGTCACAAATTCAAGATCGTTGGGAACCGTGTAATCCAGAAGCACCTGCTGTGGCGCTACATGGGAAACAAACTGGACAATACTCTTGGTATCTAGCTCATCTCCACATGGCTGGTAGTGTACGCCACACTCGACATTCACACCAAGGCGTTTACTCACGCGTTTGCGTTCAGGATCTGCATACAGCAAGTAGTTGAGTGTTCCTGGCGTGCAGTACTCAGATAGCACAATGAGGTTCTTTGGATCGTTGGCAACTGCTTTCACAGCACGTAACGAATCGCCTTGAGATATATTCGCGGGGCCTGTGAATACTACAAACGGTCCGGCTTGTTGAAGCCGAGCCCAATCAAATACTTGCAGGTCAGCCGCATTCCGAGGCATTTGACGCAGTAGCTTTTGAAGATCAGGGGTACACGTGCGAGAGACCACAGGTAGGTACCTGCTTGGATATTCCATTGCCGCGTCTGAAATGTAAATTGGACACGTGGCTGTCTTTCCCGTCGCGTGCTCGAGCTGTGGCCAATGATTCAGTAAAATCGTGACCAGTTCGTGGAAGTAACCTATGCGGTAAACGGGGATCACTACTTTGCCATTCGAGCTAATACACTCGAGAATGACTTTGACAAGCTCCCTCTCCATAGCACTCTGTGTTTCCGACACGGTTACTGCAAAGGAGCTACGAGTGATCAAAGCACACGGTTCTAATCGTGGAATCTGGGCTGGCAATAGCACTCGACCACCCGTGAGATTAAAATCAGTGGCAAAGAGTACGGTGGTTGTTCCAATTTCAATGTAAAAAGCACAGCCACCAGCTACATGTCCTGAATGAAAAGCAGTCACTTTTAACTGCTCCTTGACACTTACACAAGCCTTTAAAGCGACGGCTTTGACTTTTCGAAATGCTGGAGCGATATCCTGGACATCGTATAAAGCAGGCAATCCACTGCCACCGTCTTTTACCTTTCCATGACATCCTGTCAAATATTCAGTTAGTAAATGAGGCGCCATCGCTCGTGTTCCATGTGTCATAATGATCACGGGGGGTCCTTTTTGGTTTGGATCGCTTTCAGCTGTGGTTAAGGCCATCCGCGACATGCCACACTTTTCTGTAATATATGGCAACATATGTAGCACGCTCCAGGACGGTAATCGGGCACCAGAATGGCATCTAATGTACCTCCATCACGTCGCATGAGGTCTTTTAATTGACGTCGGTACTGCGTCGTCACGGCTTCAAAATCCTCTGCATTTGCATCGTCTGTAGAGAAGAAGGACATATCTTTTGCTTCGCCACAGCTTAAAAGTACCGTGATGTTTGTCACCTCGTCCCGAAGACAGAACGCAGCGCCATTCCCGAGGCGCTCAACTGAAATACTCATGCTCGGAGAAACGTTTTTAGATCAGATACGCTGAGTTTGATCGGGACTATTTCTATTTTCTATTTCTATTTCTATTTTTTAGTTAGAATTCACCTGTTTGCACGAGTCTAGTAAAATATGGTGGCAGTTCATCGGGCGTCAAGAAAGCTTTTGTCATGGTAGCTCGCGTCTGGACTTCCACCAGTCCTTCCTTTGTAAATCGGCTGCCCACGACGATACGATATGGGTATCCGATCAGCTCCGACTCGGTCAATTTCGAGCCCGGACTTACTCGCCAGCGGTCGTCAAGGAGTACGTCGTTCTTTGTAAGACAGCCACGGTGCCCGAAGCAAGTGTGCCAGCAATATGCCATGCCGTTTGGGAAACGGAATCTTCCTGTTTGTTCCCGCCAATTGACATGAGAGAACTTTGTATGGTGCAATTTCGGTAGGCCAAGCAATACCGTAGTCGTCGTGTGAGGCTTCGACTGTTGCAGCGACCAGACGGCTAACACCAAGACCATAGCAACCCATTTCTAACGGTTTCTTGTGGTTTTGGTTATCCGTATACGTTGCACCAAATGGTTTCGAGTATTTCTGTCCTAAAAAGAAAACATGACCAACTTCGATCCCACGCTTGTCTTCAAGCACTGCCCCACTATTCTTGCAGCGTGGACAACAATCACCAGCTTGTGCCAAACGAAAGTGGCCCCAGACGAGATGAATGGCTGTCTCCTGCTTCGATAAGATCTTCGCAACAGTGCATAACGCATCGACAACTGGGCTAGTATACTCGCCATGTTTCAAAGAATCATCCAGAAGCAAATGCAATTTTGTTGTTTGTTGACGTTTCGCAAGCAGATCCGCAATCTTTGTTATGTCTGTAACCACATCACGATTATCACCGCCAATAAATGGTTTTGCCGCAAAATCATTGATCTCTCGATCATGTCGTGCAAAACCTAGAGCCATTGAGTTTGCACAGTGATCGTCGTCGTCGCTTTCTGCATCGAAACCACGGCTTCCTACCATAAGTTTTAGCGAAAACCCTTGTGCCCCTGCAACACTATGAAGCTTCATGACAGACTTCCACACGGCTGCATCTCCTGCACGAGCCTGTTCCACAAGCTGCGCATTGATGGCGCTAAGCTCCACCGACACTTTGTCACTGTGCCCGATTTTAGATGAAGATTGCAACACTCCCTCTGCTTTTTCAACATTCGCCGCATAGTTACACTCGGACGATGAGCAAGACAAAATTGCATCTTCTCCGACATCTGCTAACACGTGGAATTCATGCGACAGATTGCCACCAATATTTCCCGAGTCAGCTTCCACTTTTTTCACGGGCAGTTTAAGTCTCGCGATTAGAATTTCATTGTAGGCTGAAGTGACATCTTGATAGGTTTGCAACGCATTGTCGTACGTTGTATCGAACGAGTACATGTCCTTCATCACAAACTCTCTTGCTCTCAAAAGCCCGAATCGCGGTCGAATTTCGTCCCGGAACTTGCGACCGATCTGATACAGTCTCAAAGAAGAGTCTGCTGCCTTTGCACAAGAATAATGAGCTGCCACGAGACTCGTTATGCTTTCTTCGTGTGTAGGACCCAGCACGAGAACATCGTTACGTCGATCTTGGAGTGTCATGAGCTCCGGTCCACGATTTTGCCAACGACCTGACTGCTCCCACAGATCTTGTGGCATCAGTTGCGTCAAGTCAATGCGGTTACCACCAATTTTGGACATTTCAGCGTCGATTAGATTCTCCAGTTTAGTCACAACGCGGCGACCAAGAGGCAAAAGCACAAAGAGTCCATGGCCTCCTTTGCGCACAAACCCAGCACGCACTAGAAGTTGGTGGCTAGGAATTGCTGCATCTGAAGGTGCCTCCTTCTCCGTAGGGATCCAAAGCGCTGATCTTAAGGCGCAAGGAGCGGACCGAATTGACTGCAAAGTCGAGCAACGTCGCTTTATGAGCGTGCGGACCATCCACATGATAGAGTAAACAAACGGACTTTTGACATAAGTGGGGGCTATTCTGATAAATATCCCAAACAAGGAACTAATTTTCCAGAAGTGGGGGCTCAAGTTACAAACCACCAAACTAAGGGAAACATTATTCTGACCCCAATTGATACGTTGACCCCCATTTACAAAAAAGGACGTAGCATTTCTAAGATTTCTAAAATTATGTTACAGTGAGTTGTTGTTGTTCAATCGCAGTCTATTTAGTAATTACCTAGGGAGCCACTAGGTGCACACCCCCTTTTTGATACGTGCACACCCCTGTACCATAAAGTAGGTACAGCGTACAGTAAAGAATGAAAGAGCAGCTTTGCAGAACTTTATTCAACGCGTGGGTCTCCTTCCGCTAATATCTATGATTTTGAAGACTCTCTAGCTAAATTAGAAAGAGATAAGAACAAAGGATGCAGGTCAAGAAAACTTAGCTGATGCATAACCATTGAACACTTGTCATATAAGTCTTTTTTGACTGGCAATAAAATTATACCAATATAGATTTAGGCAGCCTCTAGAGGTATTGCGTGCTGATCAAAGTCTGACTCGGCGTTACAGAATTATGTATTCCGTCCGTATTCGGAATACTCTTTTTTCTATTTCAATTAAGTTAAGATATCCAGATCACCCGGACGCAATTGTTTAAGCTATGGGTCTAGGTCGTCCGAGCTAAATATTTTCATAGCAAGACCATCCAGCAACCTATTATCAACAAACTACAGCATAAAATCGCTCATTCTTCCAATTATATGTTTCTTCTTGATATAAACCAGATGCACATCTAAGCTCAATTTTAACATACTTTAGAGGGTTGTAGCTCATTACGAAAGAGGGTCGAACAATTTACAGGTAAAATCGAAGCATTAAAGCATATCGACTTCATAAAAGCAGATTTAAAGAAAAGAGCAGAAGCTTTGGCTTATTAATGTTTCTTAATTGATTTCTTGATAACCCTCGCAGCTCTTAGCTTTTGTATTTTTGTGACTACACCCCTTATGTCTGTCATTTGAGCGCCTGGTAAGCACCAAGAAATTAGCTTGATGCAGGTCAACGAAGAGACGATAGTGTCAGCTTTTGAATCGTTGGACTCCCTTTTGCTACAAAGACGGCTAAAATTACTGTCCTTTTGTGCGCACGTCACCTTCATTCTTTTACGGAACGCTGTACCTATTTTATGGTACAGGGGTGTGCACGTATCAAAAAGGGGGTGTGCACCTTGTGGGTCCCTAAATGTATTATTAGAGCATCGCCACCGGTAAGTCTTAATCAAGGTTTTAACCTATAAACCTCCCGTTAGACCAGATTTAACAGCCACCGGCAAGTCTTATTTCTGGTCGTTACCGCACGAGGTCTTAAATTTAGTGCTATAGGACTTATTTTAAAACCGTGGTTTTAATCAACCAAGCGGGTTCATTGGTCAAAACAATTCGAGACAGCTCGAAGCACAAGCTGCTGACCAACTGCTGCCGAGTAGTGGACTCTCTTTTGCGTATAAATGACCAACTGCTGCAGAGTAGTGGACTCTCTTTTGCGTATACGAACGGATTTTTCGACGGCTTTCAAGCGGCTATGCTCTTCAAAATATTTATACCATGGAAATTCTGGTACCTCAGGAGGCAATCGAATGACTGAGGCTGAAAGCTCGCACGATTCCACGGCGAACGCAACGTCAACGTCATTAGGACCCTCCAGTGGACGGCCGCCGACGTCATAGTGTCATTATGCACACGGCTGGGTCGCAGATTTGTATTAGTCGCGCTTCGTTTTGACGAGATATCCTTGGTGTATTCCCGGATATGCCTTCAAGTTTTGCCATGCGATTTATGAAGGCCGTATCGGATCGACAAGGCTCTGATATCAATATGGATAAGTTTCTACGTGCTGTGGCAATTTTGCACGATGGAGGACCGGCTTGAATTTATCTTTAACATGTGCGATTTGGACCACGCAGGTAAAGTGCAGAGTACAGGGCTTATCAACTTTTTGGTGTCGCTGCAGGGTCGACAGGTATTAGATCGACCAGAGTATCGTCGTCTTGTGAACGAAGGGTTTGATCAAGGCCGTGTACGAATGAGCTGCGAAGAGTTTGTCAATATCTATGGGATGCTTCGATTAGATATAACTCAAAACCCAGATCTGGAGAGCCAAATTACAACGCAAATTGAAAAGAAGCACCCGTTCTTAAATGCCACAAAGAGCTCATCGTCTTCATCGCTGATGGAGAATATGGGCCCGAGAACCCCGTCAGTATCAGGATCCGAACTGGGCATTTTTGTAGATGGCATGATGAAGGGCTATGGACAGAAAAGAAGAATTGGGAATGCCAGCTCATCCTCAGTGCAAACGGAGGCCCTAACACTTACGCTTGAGGAATTTACGGCGTGGGCTATCAAGCAAAATTACGGAGATGGCGACATTGAGAATCATGCGTGAAGTAGCGTTTATCGATCTAGGATTGGTTCCCGCTACTAAGGATGAAGAGCTATTGATTGCAACTGGGTGCTATACTCCGTATGATTCCACCACATTGGTGGAGGACGAACGCTGGTATTTGATTGAGCGGAAATGGTTTATACACTGGTGCAAATACATAAAGATTCATGTGAAGGAGTCTTTGTTGTTATCGTCTCCTGTGATGAACCCTACCACGACTGCAACTTCGACTCCTAGTACGTCAAAGCTGTACGTCCAACAAGGAGAGCTATATGAAGAACCTCAAAGGCGAAATTATCCGTCCCAAGTGCATAAACTATTACCCCTTGCTTACAAATGATCGCCGTGACCGGATACTGAAGCCGCCCGATGATATAAAGTTCGGCCGTCACTTTGTTAATTTATGCGAGCAGTTGTGGATGGCACTGAAGCTATGGTACGATGGTCCAGAAAT
>MIQA02003631.1:3332-14842 GCA_001887855.2 Sclerospora graminicola | reverse complement strand
CAAACATGTGAGAATGTGTTCCGTCTTCGCCATCTCAAGGACATCGAGCGCGTTCCAGATGCAGTGGTGTGGCCCACTTGTCATGAACAAGTGGAAAGTTTAGTGCAGGAAGTGACGCAACACTTTGCTGACCATGTATGTATTATTCCGTTTGGAGGAGGTACGAATGTGACCAATGCATTAGAATGCAACCCGAAGGAGCGCCGTGCCATAGTGTCGCTGGACATGAGCGAAATGCGACGGATACTGTGTGTAGACCGAGAAAATATGATGGCAGTCGTGGAAGCCGGTATCACGGGATTGGACTTGCATGAAAGACTGCGTCATCGTGGACTTACTGTTGGACACGAGCCAGACTCGTGGGAGTTCTCGACGCTTGGAGGATGGATTGCTACACGTGCCTCGGGTATGAAGAAGAATAAGTATGGAAATATTGAAGACATAGTGGTAAATATCACGACGGTGACCCCGCAGGGCACGATACACTGTGCGGCCAATGTGCCTCGAGCTGCTATGGGACCAGATATGAATTATGTGATGATGGGGTCGGAAGGCATCTTTGGGGTCCACACCTTGGTGACCTTGCGTCTTCAAGAATTTCCAAGTGTACAAGTTTACGACTCGCTCCTTTTCCCGAGCTTTGAGCATGGTCTGGCAGCTCTGAAAGAAATTACACGTGCTGGATGCGAGCCAGCGTCGTTGCGTCTGATGGACAACACGCAATTTCAGCTCGGTCAAGCTCTTAAGACGTCCTCTATGACCAACAAGTTTACGGCTGGTGTTCTTGACTTTGCCAAGAAGGCATATGTGACTAGAGTATGTGGATTTGATGTGAATGAAATGTGTGCGGCCACTGTTCTACTAGAGGGATCCAGTCACCACGAGGTGAGTGAACAGCAAAAACGTATTCAGACTATTGCCAAGCGTCATGAAGGCATAGTCGGCGGTGAAGAAAACGGCAGGCGGGGATACTTTTTCACCTACATTATTGCCTATATCCGTGACTTTGCGTTAGATTATAGCTTTCTGAGTGATTCTTTCGAGACGGCAGTTCCCTGGACAAATGCAAGTCAACTAATTACCGATATCAAGCTCGCTATCAACTCTGTAGCCAGTAAACGTCACGTCAAAGTTCCACCCCTTATTGCTTGCCGCGTCTCGCAAGTATATGGAACGGGAGTTTGTGTTTACGTATACTACGGTATAAATTACTTCGGTGTCGCTGAACCGCTGACTCTTTTCCATCAAATTGAAAAGGCGGCTGTTGATGCGATCGTACGCAATGGTGGCGCCCTATCCCACCACCACGGCGTTGGCAAGCACCGTCTTGCATGGCTGACACAAGCGGTATCACCTGTAGCTGTCGCCACGATACAGGGAGTGAAGAATGCGGTGGACCGACCGAAACAGAGTTTTTCGATCACTCACGACCTGCAGCCATTCTGAAAACGAGGTCGTTAAGGTACAGAGGCTCCTCAGTAGAATACATGCTAGTAGTTCATATGTTTCGTGTAATATATATGTTCGAGCTATACAGCTACAAAAAAATTAAAGCGGGTTCTATGCTGAACCTGTATTAGAAGATATATTACGTTTGCTAGCTACTTTCCAAGTCAAGATTATCTTTGCCTATGAAACTCACGTAATGTCTTACGATATGGCATGTATGGTTGAACAGGAACGATATTGAGATATACTGTCTTCCTGGCTGCACAACTCTCATGAATCGTGATAACTCTGCAGATATATATATATTTCATAGCAAGCTTTTACGTCGGCACTTTGTTTCGATTCAATCGTCCAGAGACTAGAGAATAATCTCTCCAAACCGACTTCTTGTTTAGTCGACATAGACTGGATCTTCATTGTTCATTTCCCGAACATCACGAAGTCGCTTAATCAAATTGTAAAGGGGAATGTTGCGCTTAGCGTTTTCCAAGTGCGTTTCATGCGACTTGAGTAGTTCCACGCATCCTTTCGTTGCTGTGCTCTGCATACATTCCATCAACGACTCGTAGTATTCTTCCTCATACACACCTCGAGACAACAACCGCTGTACAGGGGATCGCCGCATTCTCTCTAAAAAGCCAAACCAGTCGACCAGGTCGTGCTGAGTCAAACGCAGCTGCGAATCTTCCGGTGCATTCACATTTCCTCCATCCAGCCAAATTGTGAGCACATAACGCTCCGAGTGCGATGGCAGGACGCGATGAAGCATCCAGTCGCTTTGAAAGAGAACGACGCGGTCCATTTTGGGTGCTACGATGACACTTGGCTTTAAAAACGGAAACAGCTGCACCTCGCCGCCATCGCCTTTTTTCCACGTTTCATTTAAGTAAAGCAAACACGTCACTTTGCGTTTGTTTGGCGTTCCTGGATTGTCATAGTGGCATGGAAAGCAACCATTGTGTCCTGCATTGCGCTGTAACTTAATGGTTCGGTCCGATGTGCTAAATTGTAGCTCATATTGAGGCAAATGCGTCGCCAAAATGTGCAACAAGTGTGTCGAGTGGAATAATGCGTCGAGTTCCGGTACTTTGGTTCTCAAGGAAGCATCATGTAAATCCACTTCATAGATATGAGGCTTGATAAAGTGGAAAGCTTGCGGTTTCCCGTCCCTGCCCTTCTGAGTTAGTGCAAATTGCGTCTTGTTGGGCTTGAAATGCTGCTTCTCGTTGAGCCATCGCATCTCCTCGAGCAAAGCACTGGCCCACCCATGGCCAAAACAATTGTCAATTACAACATATCCATTGGTGTCTAGCTGGTCACAAGCTTCTTTAGAGATTTTGCGATGTAGACGCTCATAGTCGCGGGTAAAAGGTTCCTTATAAACACCTGGGAAGCTATCACTCATAATTAAAACGTAATTAAACAGCATACATTGTAATAGACGATAACGAGTGGCGGACAATGACTGTCAACTTATTCGATCCTTCGAGAGTCGTATGGAACAGAAGATAGGTGAGTGAATATATTATGGTCCTTACACTTACTCAAGCTCTGTAATCGTAGCTGGATCAGCGCCTTCAAAGGCAATGCGGTAGATAGCTGCGAAGAGAGGGAATTGATTAACTGCGTTGTGCGCTTTTAGAATACCATAAACTTCCTTGCACGTCAGTGTACCCTGCAGCATCTGGCCATTGAGCATCTTCTTCTCCAATTCCTCCCACGTCGTCTTTTCTGTCACGAAAGCTTCCGCGCACTTGCGGTTGCGACCACCAAAGCACGTGGTAATCAGATCAGCGATCCCGCAGCTCTCAAAGAACGTGTCTTCTTTCACTCCGTCAAAATATTTAAAGCAGAACCTTTTCATCTCATTCAATCCTATGCGGATGATGGCGGCTTTTGTGTTGCCTCCGTATTTCAGACCGTCACAAAAGCCGGCGCCCAGCGCTACTACATTCTTTAGCGCACCGCACATCTCCACGCCGTGCGGGTCTAGTGCCACATCCACGCGGAACTTGGGGGCATTAAACAGCTCACGTAAGAGGGCGCCATGACGCAGATCAGCGCAGCCGAGCGTTGACTCGCAGAAATCTCCGGCGGCCACCTCATTGGCGACATTAGCGCCCATTAGAACGCTGCAGTCGATGTCCAGCCCCTTCCGAATCATATCAGACACCAAGACAACGCCATTTTCGTCAAAGTCAATGCCCTTAATAAGGGATACAGCTATCGCACCAGCTTTGACGCCTTGCTCTTTGATGGAAACGAGCATACGGCAAAGAAACTGGTGTGGAACACAGAAAACAAGAATATCGGCATCTCGAACAGCCTCCAAGAGGTCTGGCACGGCGATAATATTGTCGGGTAATTTGTAGCCAGGAAGGTACTTGACGTTTTCGTGCTCCAAATTGATAATGTCCGTAAGTTTGCGGCCATTAACCTGTTCTTCGAAGACCCACATGTTGATGTCACGCTCGAATGTATCGGACAGTTTCTTGGTATTCTCGCCAATGATACGCGCGATCGCAGATCCCCAGTTACCGGAGCCCACAAGACAAACTTTATGAGGCATTTCGATCTTGATCTTGACGTGGGAAGCGGAGTGTGAGCTCTTGGAGAAGAATTTCAAAATGAATCATGATGCTGAGGTCAGAGATACAAGGAGCACCAAGGAACGATGGTGGGGCTGGGACACATTTTTCGTAAAGTATACAATGTGTCGATGCATGTAGCGGGTACATAATTAAGCTACACCAAAATCAGATGGAAATCGCGATCTAGATCGATTTAATTGACAGTGAATACATGTAGATGTCTCACCTTGCGTAGTGTAAATAAAAGCATAAAGCAGTGACAAGAAACGCAATGAGTTGTCACCCACTTCACAAGTAATCTTTTTTGTTGAGACGGTCTTCACCTCTATTTCTGCTTCGAGAATCTTATTGCGATCGATTTGACAAATATTGATTGCTCATATGATGATACAAGGGAAGTCTTGATTGTTGTTGTTCAATCGCAGTCTATTTTATTAGCTACAATAGAGAACTTTCGCAACTTGCTGGAGTTGGGTTTCAATTTCAGATAGACACATCTATGCACACTAGAACTCAACTGAAAAGGGGATCGAAATTGCATATTTCGCACAGCTGCATTCCCATCACCAGTAGAATTCGTACTTTGGAAGCCGCAATGCGTCTACGGAAGCCACTCGTAGGAGCTTGCGATGGAAGAGCGTCGACTTCAAAAACAGATAAGGAGCGTGAGAAGATGATGCACGAGTTCATTTTAAAAGTCAACTGCGTTTGAAAAAGTGTTATTTATCTCCTTGGTCGTCATCCTTCTCCGAGCAGTTTTTAGACACCATATCCTGTTCGTGATCACCTCCATCGAGTGAGGACGTCGTGCTGCGTGATTCCTCCCCATCACTACCATCTAAGGATTCGTCATGTTTTGTATCGTCGGATTTTCCAAATTCGTCTTGGGAGGCTTGGATACCGTGGTTTGAGACGTCGTAGGCAAACGTCACGCCGCATACAATCAAGTGCCCGAAAATGACTCCCTTTGTTCATATGCAAAAACACGGGCATAAGCACTCGAAACAGAACTCATGTTATTGTAATTTCTTACCTCAAAGCCAAAATTATATACACCGAATACTACACTTGACGCGGAAACATAAGAATTCAGAGCTACAATGCTCTTTTCATAAAGCATTTCATCCAGTACATTGAAAGCCACGTATTGGACGCAAATAGTGCAGTGCTTTCACAATCGAAGAGGTCAGGCCGATTGAAATGACCCACGGCACACAAACCAAATATGGGGGGATGATTCATACAATTAAAATGAAAAAGGTGACTGTCGTCGCAAGGTACATGAAGTCGGCATTCTACTCACGATAGGGCAAATGAAATTGACATGTAATGAGTGCGCAGAACAAGAAATACGGCAATATTTCGACTTACCACTATCGTAAACGAGACCATTGTTACAATAGCGTGAATACTCGCCATTTTCAGCGGCAGGAAGAAAACGCCTTCAATCACTTTTTGCAAAGACCTGACAACCTCTGGCCTTTTGTCGACTTGGATATGTAGCAGGTCCTGAACGAATCTTTCGATAGGATCCCAATCTGTACACAGTAGATAAAATAGCGATGAGATGAAAAAAATGACCGCACGCTAAGACTTACGAAGGCTATAACCAGTGTGAAAAGCAGGAAAACCAGTTGAGCCACAGATCCAACGGCAATGCTGCTTACTTCTAGTCCCTTCGACGTCCAGTCGGGGAGCTGCACCGACGTTAGGTTCACCGATTCAACTTTCGAGTACGCGAAAGTCAAAGCTTCCGCAAGCGTCATATTCTCAGGAAGCCGCAATCTAGAAAAAAGTGATACATGAGATGTGGCATTTCCGTCAAGAGATTTGACGTCGACGTAATACGTCTTCACCAAGCTTTTAAGTGGTGGCCACTACATTGTGTCGTTGTAATTGTCTTCAACGCCACTGATGGTTTGCGACATCATTGCGCGACTGTTTTCGACTTGTTCACTCCATACCTGTCGCAAGTTTTCTTGCTCCCACTTGGACAAATCGATGGCTGCACGACTTCCTTCGAGGTAACTTTCGGTGCCAAGAAATAAAATGACAAATGCTCCCTATCCGCCAGTTCCATCATGCCATAGGTAAGTTTCATCACGAATACAGCGTACATTAAAATAATATGCATTACCGTGATGAAAATCCCAGGATAAGCAGCAGTGACACGAGTACTTCGTCAGACAAGAAGTAGCGGTAATAGAATATACGCCGATCTAGAATCTTGATAAGACTAAGAGTTGCAATCCAGACGCCAATGAAAATTGTCACTAAGATCACAGAGCAATTCTCGATAGTATAAGCTGCCAATATTGTTGCATCGGGCCCGAGACCATGAGCTCCAGACTCAAATGTTGTCAGATCTTCGTTCTCCAACTGTGTAGGAGGTCGTGAATTATTTCAGTCATTATGTTTTCCTTATCTTTTCCTACCAATGACTGTCGCCTATCCTCATCCCTTTGCGCCAACCACACTTTCTCAAATGGATCTCAACAGTTGAGATACAAGTCCGAAATCTTAAACCTAACCGCGATTGAGATGAGATTGAGTTTGTGATTTGCCCTAAACCACGCCTTACTCAAACTAAAACTGAAACCTTCTCGATTTTTATGTTGCGAAAGTTCTCTAATAATTTCTCTGAGAGAAAAATCTAATCCCTTCTCTGTCTCTGATGAACTATCTTCCTGTGAAATAGGTAGTACCGCCATGCGTTCATCACTTGACCCTTCTTGGAAGTCGTCTTGCAAACATTCCAAACCGATTAAAGTCGTATCCCTCGTAATCTTATCGCGGTTCTGCTTCGCTCGTAGTAGGCCACTGCTAACAGCTGCTTCATTGTTTTTGACCAAATCATCTGCAACTGCCTCTGCGCACTTCGGTAAACTCCTTTGTCAACCGTTTCATTGCGCACGAACCACAATCACGTTACCCCTAGCGAACAAATTCCATTCCACACTCTTTCCAAAGCACTCTTGCATTCCTCTGCATGTTTCCCGCATCGTATCTTTAATCGACTCAGTAAAGCTGCGGAAATCGCCGGCGCTCTTCGTACAGCGAAACACCTTCTGTATTGTTCCAGAGCAGCATCATCTGCTCGTCGACCGTTCCAACATGTTAATAGTCTCGACCAAAATTGCTTGGCCCGACTGCACCCCCCCACAATATGTGTGACCCCTTTCCCGGGTGTATTGCACTGGTCATCCAGTACACACCCTCCTTCTTTTTAGCCTTAATTGCTAAGCTACCGGTACGAAGTACTATGTATAAATCTCTGGAGGAAGTTCGGTAAGCAATTTTACTTCTCGGCTACCTGGTCCTGCTCCGGACTACTTATATTGAACTGCCAACATAGTGAATTGACACCACGAACTTCCAAAAGGCATTCCAACATAGCGCCTTGAATTATGAGCTGGTGTAGCATCTTCTCATATTCGCTCTCACTTGTGCTACGTTCCTACTACCTCCAAATGTTGTGCCTAACACTTTCTATGATGCACCGCTTGATTACGCACATCCCATGACCATGTGATCCCTATGGAACCTCTGTACTACATCTCTGCTGTAATCTTTAATATAAATTGTGCCGATAGAGGCAGCGACTTTCACGCAGCGACGTTCCGCTGAAATACTTCCAGACAATTTTTTGGCGTCTCCAGTCCAGAGACTTAGTAATCTGTCCCAGAGACGTGTGGTAAAGTGAATGTGAAATGTAAATATAAGTGACCCACACTTACGGTATTGATTGGTGAAAAATGTCTGGTTGGAGTTTGGAGCGATCGAAGCGACAATGGGACGGGTCGACCTGATCACGATCGACAACGGTGCACGGTGAAGAATATGTAGAGAAATGGTGGAAAATCCCGTTATTTGATCGAAACCAAAATACCGTGATGGAATGGGTTGGTCAGAGTGGCCTAGTGGTTGAATGCATCTCATTATACTTACAACCCAACCAAGTTGGTTCGACTTTGGATTTTCGTCCCTAGTGGGACTCGAACCCGCAATCTCTCGGTCCCGGGGGCAGGGCCTTAACCACTGCACCAACCGAGGTCGGTATATCGTTTCGGAGTGGTGACGCGACCGACCGGATTTCCTCCAGATATAAGGTTATAGGTCGGAATGTGCGGACCAGCTTCGATGATGGATTTATTTAGCCCATTGGGTGTTATAACGTTTAAAGGTTGGTGCTTCGGTCAATATCAACTGGTTTGACCGGTCGATCGGTCGTGTCGATCAACCCAATTCGCTGACCGGAGATGTTGGAGATTATGAAAACGATTACGAAGACCTATCGGTCGTTGCTAAGGTTGAAGGTCTTGCGAATAATCCGGCTGTGTCAACGGATACAACTGTGATGGGTCGGATTCCCAAATCCAAAACCGAATTTCTTGGAGTAACCCGGATTCCATCTGGTCCTGGCGACCAATTATCAGAGGGGGTACTCCGCGAATTCTCGTCAATCTTATGATCGGACATATCACCGCTAGGGCGATCGGCCCGATCATCCCGGTCTTTCGACCGGTCATCATGGACGACCGGATAAACTCTAGCTTCAGTTCACCTTGTGTACCCATTGGTTCACGGTGGTTACAGGCACGAGGTGGACTCTAGATGATAAACATCTTCCCAATCAGGTCAGGTGAAATGACTTTCCGAGGCGGGGTCGTTCTCCGTAGAAATTTTCATCGGAGGACAGGTCAGTGGTGGTATTTATGCAAAATGCCGTAGAGGACACGGTCGGGAAGTTTTGACCGACCGGACCAGCCAATGGCGAGAGATAATCAGTAACCAAATACAGATACGTAAATTTCACAATATAATATCACGATCTCCCACAGTAAATCCAATTAGTTATCTCCACAAAACCTTTCCAATGAAATAAAGCGCCCCAACCACGTGGACGTGAGGGGTGAGGATGAAGTTACCTAGTAAAATCCCGTCGGATAACTTCCGGTGAGCCAACGTGCGTCAAAACGCGTCTCAAACGGGAATAAGTTGAGCTACAGTGGGCCTTGTTAACCCTGTTCTCCCAATGACCGAACAACTCTCAGGGGAGTAAATTCAATCCTATTATTTCAAATATAAAAATCAATACTAAGTGTACTGTACACCAACCTTGGTGAGTACCCAATCCTTCGAACTTTACTATCCCGTCACCTGATCGACCGTTATTAACTTTAATCAGCTTTCGCGATAACCCGACCATCTTTGCAGTCCTTGTGATCTTTCTTGGTCAGGTTCTCTTTGCCGGCCGGCCGGTCTTTCTCCGATTACATCGATCCTCCTATTCTGGTTGGCTTCGTCTCGTCATCCGGTACCAGATCCGCCGACCTGGTCGATCCTTCCAGCCATAATACCACGTAATCCAATAACCATCGACTTATTTTAACTTCACTGCCGACCGACCAATCGGTATTCGTGATTAGCCATAACGTTACACGATCATCGAGACCAGTCAGACCAACGCATAGCGACCGGAACACCAACGTTCAACCATAATATAATCCAACGTTCGGAATAAAACAATCATAAAGGCTGGTTGACATATCCCGACCAGTATCCCAGCCCATGGAGAAGGTCAGATCAATCATTTCATCTCTCCAGGGACGGTCGGCCAACCCGGTCGATCCATTCACCCGAAAATTAATATTCCGATCAGATAACGGTGAATTCCATACCTTCTCAACATATTATCCACCGGACTCCGTTTCCGATCGCATCCTTTCTGGTCAGGTCGGCTCGTCCCAGGTCACCAACTATCACTTCCAGCCAAGCCATAGTGGCTGATGCCACAATCATTCAATCAGCGCAGTGGTGTGGACCACTCACATTTACATTTTAAAATCCACTTTACCACAGCCGCCCCTGAGCCTAATCACAGTCGTACAATGGTAGCAATACGACTCACACCATATCGATTCCTTCAGCTCGAGAACATGTCCGACTCAAGTCTTACCTGCTTCCACAATGCCATTATTCCGCTCCCGCTTATTTCACTATCTGTTGGGGGGCAGTCCCTTCAAAGATTCCAGCAGCTACAACTCTTGATTGAAGGAATCGGCCCACTTACATTGGGTGCGGCAAACCCATGTTCTTACAGGACGGTCTACGCGATATGGTCGACGGGTTGGCTTCACTTTCCATGACCGTCCAGACGCTTCGGGTCCAACTTCCCGCACGGTCGAGAGAGGGGTGTGTGATGTCGAGTATCTCCAGTCGTTGCCTCACCAGGTCGCAACTGCGGAGCTTCAGGCTCGCTATTTAGCCATTAGTCAAAATGCCTTGCGCGGGGATTACTCAACGATGTCTATGCTGATCTTCTCAGGAGTCGGTCAGAGATAGAGAGCCAAATTGAGGCTCGGGGGAAGAGTAACCCTAGGTTGCTTCTGAGGGGCTGTTTCAATCAGGAATTCATCGACCTCCGCCCGCACTGAATGCGACCATGTCACGTTCCATATGGTTTCTTGATTGGGGTGAAGGTTGGTCGACCGGTCGGGCTTGACCGGCAACGCTTCTAGTCGACCGTGTTCCCGCATATGGCACCACGCTGATCGAAAAATTCCATTGCGCAAGTATCGAAGAATGTTCGACCTTATCGCATAATATAGTTTACGATATAGCCGTGGTCAGGATGTCATCTATGTAGGATCGTCTTCCTAACACTGACGGTTTATGATCCCGATCGGGTTTGTCTTCGGTAAACACATCATGTACCCCGGTAGTTTCCGATCGGTATGAATTTGAAAATATAGGTACAGGGCATTAAAGTATCCATACAAGGCTTTATCGATCAGTAAATCTGAGGAGCGTTCTTCCAATTCGAATGGTATCCGATTCAAAAAGACCGAATAACAAAAAAAATTCCCGAGCCCGATTGGTCTTCGATACGACCCAGAAACCACAGGCCATATTATAACGAACAGTACCACAAGACCTTGCCCAAATCGTCAAGTAGGTCATTGATCAGGGGTATTGGATAGACCATCAGCTTCGTAAGCTTATTGACGAACCTGTAATCCATATAAAGTTTCATATCAACTCCATTCTTCTTTACCGCGATTACGATCGGTGAACCCCAGCGAGGATGACGGTCGGATAATAGTCGTACTCTGTAGGCCCTTAATTAGGTTGGAAAGCCTTTCTCGATACTGTGGGGCGACGTTTGGCAACGTCGGGCGATCGGCTTAGCGCCCCTTCATCTATGGCTTAAACAACTTCATATGCAGCAAGAGGCAGGGCATTGCAATTTCCGATCATAAAATGTCGCCTCTTCCAGATGGTCTTCCCAAGCTGATCGAACTGTTCGGGGGTGTAGACTTCTGGGTCGCCGACCTTCAGTTCATCCAAGGTGACTTACGGTACACAAGCGACATCTCCAGCAGAACTGTCATCTGATTCTCAATATCATCGATATTCTGGCCACCGTCCTCATGGATGCATACTTTGTAACAGGCTAGCTGTTACTGG
>MIQA02003628.1:0-15104 GCA_001887855.2 Sclerospora graminicola | reverse complement strand
TCAAAGGTACAAAATGGGCACTTAATTCCCTACGTAAAGTCTTTGGAATGGTCGGAATCGAATCGAATGACGCATCTGGATGCTGGGCCATGTAACGCCAGATCGTGAGTGCATGGAGATCTTTAAAGTTATGAGATGCGAGAAAGTCAGGCAAGGCTTTCTGGTCAAATATTGGAAGTGGCGATAACACACGCTTTTTGACCATAATGGTTGGATGGTTGTTGCGTAATATGGAACTTATTTAGCGAGAATGACACATACTTAACGAAAGCGGTTTTAAAATAAGTACCGGTATTCCAAAAGGTGACTCAATAATAGGGCCTCTGCATTACAAAAAAAGTAAATACGCAGCATTTCTATTTCTAAAATGATGTTACAGTACTTCTTTGCGGCGCTTTCAAAATGAAGCTCAACACCACGCACAATGCCCATGACCCCTCCCCACGTGACTTACGGGACGATCACATATCCTAAAATGAATCACTTCCAGTTATGCTTTTGCGAGTCTTTCTGCAATGCATCTCCACTTTCATCCACAACTCGTCTTAAAATTCACCATGCAAAAAATCATTGAATGGAATGCTTTGCACACCATTTCTCCGCGAGGAATAACATATTGCATCCGAGACCATATTCTCAAATGACTTGTAGTCGGGAAGCACAGCGTTGGGTTTCTCGTGCACAGATAGCACTTATGCCCCCGCGAATATCAACTTGATTGAGTAATGCTTCTTGCCTTGTGTGATTATACCAGTATCTTAGAAAGGCTTTCCCACCCAAAAATCGCCAGATACAACAGCACGTCTTTGTCAATGGACAGGAAGCAGCATTTAGGTTTCCATTCCCCGGCTTCCGTAAGTTGGCATCACCTCCTGGACCCAGCGATGTGTCCATTTGCACTTGAAGCTCGAGGCAATCGCTTGGCTGCGAACAATCAGAAGACGTCATAAAGGTGTCGAAGACGACCATTCATCAAATGCTGAGTGCCGTCTTTCATTATTGACAATAATCGCATAGTTACAAAATTTGCATATGGCAATGATGACAGATGTGATAATTACGTACAGGATGTGGAGAGCACTGCACGTAGGTTGGCTAAAAGACTATTACAGCTTGATATGTTTTTGACGTCTACCGCAACGCGTTAACGCAGTAGAGAAGGTGTCTTAAATAGCTAAGTTGATCCATTCATTACCCATAAGTGAACCTTAACACAAAATGGCCCAACTGGTTTGTTGAGAATATCAAAAACTCTACGTTGAAGCAGTAGGGATGCTGTGTTCAGTTTTTTGGAAGCGAAACCATCGACGGAATCATTTATCTCATTATTACAACCTTCGACTTTGTGTGCATTGTCCCCTGCCAGCTATACGATCAGCGTAAAATGTGGTTGCGTATACCTTGTATTTCTGAAGGCCTTACGATTACTGTAACATCGTTTTAGAAATAGAATGCTGTTGTCTTTTTTCGGTAAATGGGGTCAACATCATTAGAGGGGTCAGAATAAGTCTTCCCTAAATGTTTAGTAGTGGTTCTAGTTCCAATTTGCTTCAATGCCCCTCAAACAGTCACTCACAGGAGACCAATGTTATTGATGAAATATGCCGAGGATACGGATGGAGAGTGACGAGGACGAAGACTCTGATGACGACAACGGTACCAAATGGAGGTATCCGACCATTTAATGAGGAAGGCAAAGCAGGGCAAAGCCACATACTACCGGAAAATACATATCGAAAGGAGGATAACAAACCGTCCTCAACATCGTCGAGTCAACACACAAATTATATCTCCCATTCTCCGTGGGATCCGGAATCTTGGGAAGGAGACATGGAGGAATTACTACAACGGATGCAAGGCCCAACTATTCACCATGAGTTAAAGAAAGAGATTGAGCAGATTATACTTACCCATGATTCAAGGATGGTGGAAGTATTGCATTTTCTTTCTAAAACGGTGAGTCGATTGTCGTTGAAGAAACAAGGGTCTTAAATGGGGGCGGATTTCTCGAAATCAGCTCAGAGAGACTGGTATATGCAAAAATATCAGATTTCTGAGCCGATACTATTTCAATGGTATCATAAAATTTGGCGCGATAGGTCAGACGAGGAAGAACTCCTACTTTAGGGTCTTCAGAATCTGATAGCTCAGAATACCACCCGTCCCAGGATTCAACTGAGGGGGTCGATGATGAGTATTATCATGTCAAGAGAAGACGTATTCGAGAATCACGTGCTACGGCGGGTGATGATGTTATGAAACAGAACCCATCACCCCACTCCGGACAGCGAGTGGCTGTAATTATATCAACCCCAACTGTCTCAAATATAGGCAAGACATGGTACACAGGATGGGCAAAGCTAGAATTTGAGTGGAAACAGAAAGCCAAGATTGATTTTCCACATATCGGAGCA
This sequence comes from Sclerospora graminicola, assembly GCA_001887855.2. Lineage (NCBI taxonomy): Eukaryota > Oomycota > Peronosporomycetes > Peronosporales > Peronosporaceae > Sclerospora > Sclerospora graminicola. The sequence goes on along the minus strand of MIQA02003628.1, from coordinate 12,690 downwards.
TCCTGTACCTTGTGGAAGATGGTTTCAGAACAAGAAGACCCACGCATTTTGCATCTCTTTAAATCCTTCGAAGGGATTGCGTTTCTACTAGAAGGGTTATCGGTGGAAGTATTAGTACACTTAACTAGGAAATAGAAAGAGGAACGCTGGTACTCGATGGTAGACCAAGGAAAGCGTTCAGGAATCAAAAATATATCGGCGGTGTGGTTTGCCCAATGGGAACAACGGTTCCTGGCAGTCACAGGACAACCACAAAGACAGGCAACTATCAATAGTTCACATGAATGGGGGCAACTCAAGAAAATTCACTATGGTGGTAATCTTTGATCAAATATTGCGCTCCTTCAATGACAGTATCATTGGCAAAGGCTCTACTATGTGCACATGTCTTTGCGGAACGCATAGCAGTTTTGCTTGGAGAAGAGTGTCAACAGGCGGACACTATAGTTATATTGCTGCATGGGCATTTCAGGGTCAAAAGTGTTTTCAAGGAATATGACTTATGTATCAGGAAACTGGATGCTAGGACACCGGAAGCATGGGTCTCGTTGACTGGTTATTTTCATCAATTTACATCAGCAATGGATACATCGCCTCCGATTGACGGACAAATTGATATGAAGAGTGAGGGACCCCCTTGTTACTAAGGGCACCGCGAAGAGAGATGCGTCTGACCAACATGATTATTACACGTTATCGTCGTTGGACGCATACGCAAAACATCGCCTTATACAAGATATGCTATATCATAATGCGAATGAAGTGGATCCATTATTCAAAATTTCTCGTGGTTCTAATATTCGAATTATCTCCCAAAATGTGCGGGGATTTAAAAAACAAGACGTTCGAAAACGGTTTGAAGCCTGGAGGCAGCATGCCAACTCTACTATTACTCGTGTATAATTATTGCAAGAAACGCATGTAGCTTCTCAGGATGAAGCAGATGACTATGCGAATCGATGGAAACGTGTTTGGGGAAGGAAAGGAGTAAGTAAATATTTGTCGTACTGGAGTGTTACGAGTGGAAAAAGAGCTGGAGTTGCATTTCTTCTCCATCCAGAGGTTGCTGACAGAGTTAAATCCTGGAACACTCATACCTGGTCTCATCGTTTTCTTTATATCAGTTGTGACTCATGGATTCTCGTCAATATCTATGCACTTGCCAGCGATTCCAGCCAGAGAAGTGTATTTTTTAAACGTCTCGACCAACTAATTGGATCACTCAAAACTCCACTCCTATTAGGAGGGGATTTCAACTGCGTAGAATGTCCGGTGCTTGATCGGTTAGGCGGTGTGTGTTCGACCCATATCGAGAGTATTGACCTGACTAGATTTGTGGAGAAGTTCAACTTAATGGAAGCTAGATCGATGATTGGTTCAATTGGATTTGATGAAGGACTGGACCCCACGGAACATTTCACGTATTGGCGGGGGCCACAGGCCAGTCGACTAGGTCGGTTTTATTTATCGCAACATATTGCGTCTTGGATACAATGGTTGTCTGTCACGGAACCCCCAGTCTACTCTGATCATGCTCAAGTGCAATTATTCTTGTTTGATACCAGTGGAAAGTCTAAACGTAAAATTATTCACCGACCTCAGTATCCATTCCCAGGATCTACAAATTATTCTATTCGCATTGAGATGGAAACGCTATTTCGTCAGCGATTACCTGAGGAGTATGTGACACATCGCAATGGGATAATGTTGTCAACGTCTGTACAGATATACTCTATCAAGTTCGTCGGAAATTAGCCCGGCGAAGACGACATAGGGTACGTCAGTTACATAGATTCATTAGCAGTAATGCAACATCAAGAAAACAGTTAATACAGGCGACAGCAGATGCGTTGGCGTCGGATGTTAAAGCGAGGCGTGGGCGCTGACTTCATAGATCTTCAGAAGATTTACTATGGTTATTTCATCGTGCATCCATTCGGGATAAGGACCAATCTGTTTCGAATATTCTTTCACGGGAGTCTTGTCCTTACTCTGACCGGATTTCCATTCCAGACCGATTTGCCTCGACATGGGCTTCAATTCTGAATAAGATACACAGAACAGTGTAGGAACGGGATCTTCAAGCCATTTTACTTTCATTTTTCGATGTCCCGCGGGACAGAATGGTTTCAAAGCAGATAACGTTTCGCTCATGGAACCAATTGGGGAATATGAAGTGCTCAGCGCTATTAAGAGTCTTACTAGGCGAAAAGCGGCGGGAACTGATGCGTTAAGCAATGATTTTATCAAAGGTTTTGATGTACAAGTCAGCCCTCTTTTGACAAGTGTTTATAACCACATATTAACTGGGGCGAAACCTCCATCCTCATTCCTCAAAGCGATGGTGATCCCGTTACGTAAAAAGGTGGACTCCACGAATGCACTTGATTATCGACCCATATTATGATTGAAGACAAGTTATAAAATATTTGCAAAAATTATTGCATTACAGCTGCAACGTTTCCTTGGCAAACTTATAGGTGATTCACAGCAAGGCTTTGTGGCAGGGCGAAGGATGGATAAAGCGGTAGCAGTTTTAATGGCGACATTGCAGACGAATAACCTACCACATCTAAATGATACGATACCACAAGACTGCCCGGTCATTTTCTTTTTGGATTTGGCAAAAGCCTATGATACGGTGGATAGAACGTACCTTCTTTTAATACTTTCGCGTTTTGATTTTGATTGGTCATTTATAGATTTAATTCGGAGGTTACACGACGGCACGAACGGCAGAATTCTTAGTCAATCAAGAATTTTCTCACCCATTACCAGTTATTTCCGGAATTCGTCAGGGGTACCCGTTAGCACCATTGTTGTTTATACTAGCAGTAGAGCCTTTAGCACTTGCCTTGTTGCAATCGCCCCATATAGACGGAATTTCGATTGGGGATCCTGAAGTAAGGGCAGCTCACCGATTCTCGGCATTTGTATGTGATTCCACTATATTTCTACGAAAGGCGGGTCAAATTGATGCAGCGATGCAGATTGTAAGGCGCTTCGGACAAGTATCCGGCTTGCAGGTCCAAGTCCACAAAAGTAAATTCTTGTTTCTCGTATCAGGAGTGTCATATCTCACCTGGCACGATATTCCAGTTGTACATGACAATGAAACTGTAAGGTACTTAGGCTATGAAGTGGGCCGTGGCAAGATACCAGACCTGAATTGGGAGTTACGGATTCAACAAATTAAAAAGAGGCTTAGTGTGGCGATTACATGTGGTACTTCAGTTATTGAGCGGGTATTATTATTGAGCGCTATTGTCGTCCCTGCCCTTTTGTTTACAACCAGGGTGTTCGAGCCATCCGTGAGCGTTCTCAAGAGTCTCATTCACATACAGAAAAGAATTATTTGGACAAATACTACAACTGGGGACTCTGTTTTTCACAAAATTTCTCCATCTTTACTATATACGCTACGGGGTGCAGGGGGGGGGTTGGTGTAGTTACCACTGGCGTTACGAGTACAGCGAATGAAAGTGGCAACTATGTGGTTAATGGGAGCGCCTGACATGTACATACAAGCATGGATATATTGGAGGTTAAATCATGATGGTATCTTATATTTTCCTAACCAAAGAAAGATACTTTCTCGGTAGAACGGCGTTCAACGATTCTCAATGCACTGGACCGTTACAACAGGAATTGTCCAGCTGGATGGAGCCATCACCACAAGCTCTTTGTAAATTACGTGACTATACGTATGCTTACCTACCTCAGGTGATGACCACATTGGAGGTGAACCCAGGAAGCTTGACGACTAGTCTACGGCCTATGGATATTCACCGACTCAAGCTCCAAATCAATGCAATCCCCTATCACGACTTACTTCCTTCCAACTATCATGCATTTCGGGGGACGTTTCGGTGGGCAGGCAACGCGTGAATTTTGGAGGAAAAAGCGGCGACTCTCTGTCGCCACAAATATGATAAACTTCCACGCTTGAACATTTACTCTTTACGAATAATTCGACAAGAATCTGACGAATTTGTTTGGCAGGTTCCAGCGGTACCGGGAATCTCTCATTCCAGGCCGAAAGTGGCACGTTGGTTGGCCACGATCATTTTGGTTTCACCGCGAGTTCCTATAGGTCACTTCATTGGAAATCCACCAAAGATCCGGTTATATAACTGTCCGACAGCACTGTCCCAGTACTAATGGAGGTTAGAAGAGCCGAAGCGTTTGGTACGCGCTTGCGAGACTACCGGTAAAAAACTTCGATTATTGCAAACGGAAGGAGGGGTGTATTGGAAGTTATCTGAATCAATACCGATAACGACCGACAAGGGTATTCAGTTCCTCTTGTCGCCAGAGGTATGTTATTCACATCCTGACTTACATCGAATCAGTTGGCCACTCGAAGAAGGGACGGCTTTCTGGAGGATCCCGACAGCAGTCAGATGTTATTTCAAGAAATATTATAACCTTAATATTACAGTCAGACTTCAAGAAGTCCTTACTAAATGGGACAAACGGAGACAACGAGGGAGTTGGTGGGAGTATATCCAAGATCAATCTCCACAAAAGGTATGGAAGCATAAAAATATGTTAACTGGTTATCAGTTGTGGGTCCACTACAGGCTCGCAACCCTACAGCTTAATACATTTTTTCATAAATCAGGAACCGATCATGGCTGCCCGAAAAATTCCCGGTGTACCAGTACTCGTTTGGACATGGAACATATCTTCTGAAGCTGTAGAAATGCGCAGCTGCTATGGGTCAAATGGGCGAGTCATTGGAGGGGCGAGGATGTTCAAGAATCTGACCTTGACCAGTTTAAGGCAAGTAGGCCTGGGAGATCATGTAACGACGGCACTGATGAACCGGTATGGAACCCAGACAACCGCTTTCCGAAAACAATTTCGTCGCTTATGGTGGGGAGGGTGCAGTATCTGCAAGACTTGGTTATGGCAAGTAAGAAATAAGATCATATTCGAGGGTTGGAAGCAGTCACCAGCGGAAACGGTTGCGTTTATTTGAACTCAAGTGAGGGCCCAGCTCGATGCGGTATCGATGTATGAACGTAAAGGTACGACGACAAGAGAAGACGGGATGAGATTATTGATGTGTATCCAGTGCGTGTTCGACATAATTCCTGCATCGCTACACCAAGCGAGAAGATTTCAAGCATCTGTATCCAAGCGAATCCATACTACATCTGAGCCGACGTTCGTCTCCCGGGTTAAATCTTACATAGTAACTAGTAGTTAACCAATAATTGGACTACCTTTATTATTATTTGTAGCAGGCTAGCTGTTACAGGCTTACACTGTTACAATTGCAGGTGAGGAAGCGTGTAATTGGTTAGAAACAAATGTGATTTGTTTCTCACTAGCTAAAGATTAATTAAACTAGGTCTGGACTATTTAATTAATTAAATAGTCCTAGTTATATATATTAATATATAACTACGACACGTGGCTACAAGACGGTAAGTTTAGGAGTAAATATATTATGAGTGGTTTAGAGTTAATAACTACAATTAAATCTAAATTAATCATACAAACATGTAATATAAAACTGATCTAATAATACTCTTAGTATTAGATCCCTTCTTAGAATCGATATTTGTATCAGAATCTTTTTCGCAGGGTGGATTATAATAAAATATTCGCATTTCAGATAGCAAGTCTGAAATTGAACTGTGATATTTCAACTTAAATATCACTTATGTAATGGTACTCCATTACATCACCCCCCACTCAAGTTGGTTGGCCAATAATATTATGTAACATTGGCCAATCGAATGGTGGCACTTGTTGGTCGTAACGATATTTTGGTTACAACCATTATCGACCAGAAGAATCTAATGGTTGAGACACGCGGCGGCGCTCTTGAGGGCGCTGCTGAAACTACTAACGCAGCCTCCACCTCTGCATCACGTGCAGAGGTGCCAATATTGACTACCGACGCTACTAGTGTAGCGTCGGAGAAGAAGCCGAGAGACCCATTGTCTCTCGTAGTAGACGATGCGGAAGCAGTGTCTAAGAGGGGACGAGGAGATGTCGCTAGCGTGACATCTAGTGCGCTCTCACCTGCCGATTGGCGGGTGGCGAAGAAGTGTTCGTCCGTCTTCGGAGAGTCATCGGACTCCGAAGAAGAGCGTGGGGACGTTACCGTCCTCCGCAAGGGGTCTATCGAACTTACGCTCGCTAGATTTTCTTCGCCAAAAAGTGATGGCGAGGTGGATTCTGACGCTGTCCATTACGACAGCGACAATTCCGTCATACGGTGGCAGAAGGAGCGTAGAGCTCCTCCTGGGCCTCGTCACTCGCCCGGTCGCGACGACGACTTTGGAATGGCAGGTGGCGCTTCACCTGCCAAGAAACAACGTGCAGAAGCGGCTTACGCTACTTCCGATTTGTCTTGTCGTACGGGAACCACATGTTCCGTACAAGTGGGGTTTTGGACCCCAGCATGGACGTTAATGCCGAAAGTATAGCGGGCACACCAAGCGCGATTATCAATACCCGTTGTTTGACATCAACGCGCTTGATGATTGCGAAGACCTTCGCAATCACAACTTTGATAGAAGTACCGACGAAAGACGTCGGTACCTTATCGACTTTTTCTTTCAGGATCGTTATTACACGAACCGGAAAGGATCGCGTAAGAACAGGGACGATAAAGACGCCTTGACACAAAGTTGGAACGCCTTTGTTGAGAACTCCAACAAAGGTCCCGATGATTACGTGAGCAAAGTTCACGTAAACCGCGAGCGCTTCTTAAAGCACTCACCTCCAGGAAAAATGGAGTTTATCCATTTTACCTGCATTAAAGAAGAAATTTCTTGCGGAGTTCCTTCTCACCTAGCCTGCCATTGTTGTCCCAAGGGAGCTCCTCGTCTTAGCGAAAAGGAGCTGCGAAGGTACCGAGGTTACTAAGTACCCGCTAAAGTTAAGGGTCTAATTGATGCCCTTAATGTATCAGCACCTAGTGCTGATACATTGCACCCATCAACACCTAGTGTTGATGCCTCTTTCGAGTTTGAGGAGAAGTATCCTTCTCAAACCCCTTCAGGAGGTCAGGGGCATCCGCCCTCAGAACCTCAATCGGTTCCCAAGAGTTTGACTCTTGGGAATACCCCAACCAGCGTACCAAGTACTCGGTACGCTGCCCCTTCTTATAGGAAACCGAGCGCTTCGCTATCAAGCGCTCGAGAATATAGCGCTTATTCCCCTGATTATCAATCAGGGGCGGTGCTGGTAATTCCCTCGCCGTCGTTGTTGCGGAGCATGGTTTGCAGCTCCGCAAGCTCGAGAGGCACTGCTCCGAGCTGAGCGCCGATATGGGTCACTCTGTGAGGACATATCGCTCTCATCGCGATGAGATTCGCGACATTCGGGGCGCTCACGTGGCCCTTCAGTAGAAAAATGATCTTCTGCTGGTCGAACTTGGTCGACAAAAGGCGGAGATTGAGAATCTCCGGACTTCCCACAATCGGTTGGAAACCGATTACAGGTCTCTCTTGGGAGACTTGAAGAAGCACGGCATTCGCCGTGGGGATGCTTCTTGTCCGAAGACGTAGACGATTGGTACGGCTTGAGCCTCCCAAATTAAACGTTGGGTGTAGGCGCATGGCCGCGGGAATGTCTAGTGTATTGGCATTCCCCTTAAGGCTTTGGACCTTAAAGGGTCCAATGAATTTAGGGAGCAACGTCCGTGTAGGGAAGTTGCTAATTGCATGTGTAGGCAAATTAGTAGTTGATAACAATAATAATTCACCTTTTTGAAAGGAATTTGTGTTTTTCCTTCCGTTTCTATCTGCATTTTGCTTCTGCTTATCAAAAGCAGAAGCAAGTGCATCCTTTACATAGCGTATTACAGCTTGACGCTGTTATACGAATTCATCTACTGCTGTATTAGCAGTAGATAAACTGTCTTCATTGTCTATAGCCATTGCTGCAGACACATATTCTGCGTAGGCAGCTTCAGTATCTGAATCTGCTTGAGTTTCTACTGTGTAAACAGTAGAAGACTCGTTAATGTCTTCGCAAGTTGCGGTTGCAGCTTGCTCATCGACTCGCTCAAAATTTGAGCGGGTCCCTCCCCCACTTAGATTTGGCGTACCGCCAAGTAAAGCTGGGGTTCGTGGATGAGTCAAGGTATTCACGTAGAACGGTGTATGCTTCGTGAAATCATGCACCGAGTTGTTTATTGCAAACTCATGAGTGGCAAAAAGTCACCCCACTGTTCGAAGGCATGCGCGTATGAACACAGCCTGTCTCCTAGAACGCCGTTAACGCGTTCAGTTTGCCCATCCGTTTCCGGATGGTCCGCAGTTGACATCTTCAACTGCGTGCCCAATAATGAGAACGTTTTTTGCCAGAAACGTCCTGTAAATTTCGGATCTCGATCCGAGACTATGTTTTCCGGTATTCCGTTTACACGGAATACCGTGTCAACGATTATCCGTGCTGTTTGCGTGGCAGTGACATTCGCTGACACTGCAGCAAGATGAACCATCTTGCTGAAGCGGTCTACAAAGACCACTACTCCAGTCTTCCGACTATGATCGGGCCGAAGACCGAATATAAAGTCTATGGTAATGGATTTCCAACAGTCTGTCGGAACCGGCAGATATTGGAGGGGAGCGTGCTCAGAGTGCGCAGGCTTGACGCGCTGGCAAATCTCGTAAGCGCGTACGTACTTGCGTACCCATTTATACTGGTTACGCCAGTAGAAATCGCGTGCGAGAGAAGCATACGTCTTCTCTCGACCTTGATGCCCCGAATGTGCATCATGATACTCAAACAGTATCTGGTGTTTGAGATCATCGTCGTTTGGAACGACGATGCGGCATACATCTTGTTGGTCTGTGCTGTAAAGCATCAGACCATCGTGCAATCGGTAACGATGCACGCAAGCGCGAAGGAACTCCGGAAGATCCTCACGCTTTCGATCCGATAGATTACTTAAGAAAACAATCAACACACGGGTTTCCTCGTCTGTTTTGTACGCTCGTCGTACCTGTCGTACGAGTTACGACAACAGAGCAGTGCAACGTATTGCGTTTGCACTGATTGCCTCCGTTACATACGGTTTCGTCTTGTAATCGGGGCGTGGTGATAGCGCATCCGCTATCACGTTCAACTTTCCGGGTTTATATTCAACCGTAAAGTTGTACTCGGCAAAGAATGACAGCCATCGTGCCATTCTTTGAGAAATGTGTGGTGAATTCACGGCCGTGCGTAACGACGCATGGTCCGTGTAAACCACAAACGGTCTATCTCCTAAGAGATAGATCCGAAACTTTGCCAGTGCATATTTCATGGCAAGGGGTTCCTTGTCATGCACTGGATAGTTGCGCTCGGCTGGGCGCAACTGACGCGATTGATGTAAATCACGCGATCACGATCATCGTGATCGCGCTGCATCAAGGCGCAGCCGATAGCGAAATCGCTCGCGTCGCAAACGACGTGAAACGGTCGCTCGTTATCGGCTATTGCCAAGACGGGAGCTTCAGTCAAGCTACGCTTGACTGCATCAAATGCATCTTGGCACTGGGTATCCCAGTGCCATTCGACATCTTTCTTCAGTAACTGAGAAAGAGGTCGAATAAGACCGGCATAATTGCACGAATACTTGTGCAAGTATGTCGCCAACCCAAGGAACTTTCGAAGTTCCTTGACATTGTTTGGCGTAGGCCATTCAACAATCACCCTGATCTTCTCCGGATCAGGGCGCACCCCGTTCTTGCCCACAAAGAAGCCAAGAACGGGTATCTCAGGTGCACGGAGGGTGCTCTTCTTTAGAGTGGCATAGAGCTTATGGTTACGCATAAGCTCTAACACCTGACGTAGATGTTCTTTGTGAACATCTACATCACTTTTACCGTGTTCAGCCTTGCTGTGGATGAACACGTCGTCAAAAGAGCTCGGTGCGAATTCTCGCACCGCGCGCAATAGATGCGTGACGCATCTGTTGAATATGGCAGGGTCATTTCGAAGCCCCTGTGGCATCACAAGCCACTCCCAAATCATACCGCTTGGAGTGCTTACTGCCGTAAGAGGGATATCCTTCTCACGCAAAAGGATTTGTTAGAAACCATCGCTAAATCAAGAGCACTGAAAACGGTGCTCTCGCTCATGTCATCAATAATGACATCTTTCCGCGGTATCGGCGTCTGCGTCGGTACCGTGGCTGCGTTCAGCTTATTAAAAGCATGAACGATTCTCCACCCACCAGTGGATTTCTTAATGCAAAAGGTGGAACTGGAGTGCGGTGAGGTTGACTCTCGCACATGTCCCGCCTTACGACGAGTTTCAAATAACTCGTCGATCGCCTTGACCTGGTCAGGTGGTAATGGCCATTGCCGCGTGACACAGTACTTTGTACCAGGCACGAGATCAATCTCGTGCTTAGTTCCCTTATCTTTAGGGAGTTCGCAAGGTAGTTCTTCTGGGAATACGTCAGCGTATTCCGAAGTACCTTGTAGTATGCGGAAGTTGCTTTAAGCGACTCCGAGCCCTTCAAAGCGCTGAACTTTGGTTTGGTCATTGGGAACGGTCTCGTTCCCAGTGTCTTCTGCCTGCAGCGTGGATATTCGTTCACGAATATCCACAACGTCGTCAGGATGACACAGATCTGATCGATCTGATCACGGTGCAAGTTCTTTACAAACTTCTTCGATCTCAAGGCTAGAAGAGCCACCACCTCCGAACCTAAGTTCGGAGGATTGTCGAGTGTTAGAGACTGGGTAGCTAATCCAGTCTCTGTCTGCGTCAAGACGTTTATCGTCTCAACGGACACAACCGCATGATCAGTCGCACTCGTCTGATCTATTGCCTGTTCTGCAGCACAGTGATTGTTTTTACTTGTGCGCAAGGCATCGTCAACATGGTGACTACTGTCAACCATGGGGTGTTCACACTTACGACTGCTCTCAGACATAGGTTCTTCGTCTTCGATACGGAAGCCACTTACATCCGTGTCGGTATCTTCGTTTTCACAGTGGGTGTTTCCCACCGTGGATAAATTCTCCACACCACGACCGTCATAGGTCGTGGTTACCTCAACACGGGGTGTTTGTCACCCGTGTTGGACACGTTACCAACACGCAACGACTCTTCCGTTGCGTGTGCAATTCCCACTGGACTCTTATCAGCGGGTGTACCATCCGCTGATAGTGTCAGATCAGACCAGGTGGTGCCATCGCTACCCACCAGACTGTCTGACTCTGCGGTTGTATCGTTAGATACAGCCTGATTTTTCACAGGGTGATCAGATCCTGTGGGTCCGCCGCAATCGATCGACAGGTTTACCCAGTCGATCGTTGGTTGATGCTTGGACATCCAAGGGATGCCCAAGATTACATCGAACTTGTCGTCAAGATCGAGGACGATGTATTCGTCCTCGAACGACAGTTCGTCTAACTCGAAGCGTGTGCGAATCACACGCTTTGGAATAGTCACGGTTGCACCTGTTGCTAACCGGACTGACAACATGCTTCGTGGAGATTCAATCTCCACGAAGTTCAACGACGTTAGAACCTCAGTTCTAACGAAATTGTTTGACGCTCCTATGTCAAACAGAGCACGCATGCGGACATCGTTTCCATGCGGCTTAACCTCCAGGGTGATGAGAGGTTTCTCTTCACCCTGCACATGCTGACAGGACATAGTCCCGTCTGGGGCTATTATCCTCGCATGCCCGATGTCGGCATGTGAGATAACCGTCCAGTAGGGCGCCCCGCCCCTACTGGTAGTTGAAGTTTTTTGCATCAACAGAGAGTTGCCCCTGTTGATGTCGCTTACCAGCGGACTGTCCAGTCCGCTGACCGCGTGGCGCCGCGGTGCCATGCATTCATGGGCGTAATAGCTCATCTTCGCGCATATATTGCAGCGAAGAAACTTCTTGTTTTTCGGTTGCCTCGGTGTCGAGGCAACTGCAACCGATAGGTCCATCGGTTCTGGACCTTTCTGCCCGCGCCCTGGCGCGGGTTGTGGTGTCTCGGGACGAAGTGTGAACTTCGTCTATTCGAAAAATTGTTATTATTAACATGCTGCACTGGCGGCATGTTGAAGTCGAAAGGCAGTTGAGCTTTTCGACTAACCCCAGCATGCGTTGCTGCTGAACGCATGCTGAATTCCTCTCGGATGTTTTGGTCTATAGCATCCCTCAGAGTCTTTTGGGGAACCCGATAAAGATTCTGTTTGATGGGACCGTCATTCAGTCCCTTCATGAAGCCAGTGACCTGCATGGCAGGGGCACCGGCTCGTCTACAATATTTGATAACAAATATTGTATTTTCTGAGCGTACGCATGTAGGATCAGCTTGCCTTGCTTGAGTTCCATGAACTCTTCGCGGCAACTAAGCTCCATTTCTGGAGCTTCGAAGTTGAGCTTCAGCTCAGCTTTCAAATCCTGATACGTCAGGAACGCAGATCCATCAATGGATCTGCGGCTCATCGTCCATGCCCTGGCGCGACAGCCTAGGCATGTGGTGGCGAAGTAAGCTTGTGAACGTGGGTCCACAATCTTTTGCGCAGAGATGGCATCTTCCACCTCTGCGAACCATCTACGAAGGGGTTCACCCCCTTCGCCAGTAAAGGGCGGAATCCGCGCCTTTACTACATCAACGCTCGCTGTGGGCGTTGTTGGTGGCGACCGCGACATTAATGACGCGAAACGCACCTGAGGGTCTATGTAAACCCTCTTGAAACGGCTCACCGTTTCTAAAGCTT
>MIQA02003627.1:0-61616 GCA_001887855.2 Sclerospora graminicola | reverse complement strand
TATTGATTTCCATCCGCCTTGGCCTGCTTGAACCATTTATCCGGCGAGTGATACTTCCAATAACCTCGCGACTCGCCAGGTAACAGGTTTAATTCCATTTGCACTTCAGACCGGGAATACTCATCCGTCCGTATACTGCTCACCAGGAAAGGGTCAGCCGTACCGGCCGGAGAACGGGTGACGTAATCGTCAAACTTACATGTATTGTTGGTTATCCTTTGTTTTGCTTCTTGATTATCCTCTTTACCGACATATGCATAGATACTAACACTAGACCGCTCGGCTCGAACCAGATTCCAACCTGGCGAGCGATCTAGTTTAACATATTTTCCGCTCCGGGCGGCAACATTCCAGAATGCTTGGTCGGGACGTACCACTTCTTCAACAGGTTGTAAAATTCTTCCATTGGGCACAGTCCCGCCTCATGCACCTCCCCGCAAGCCTTACGCGTGAACAGGCAGTGTTCCGCCGGGTGTCCCTTCCTCTCGCACTTCTTGCACGTCAGCCGCTTCCAGCAGCTCCGGTCGTCATGCTTGATGGACCCACAGTGGGTGCACTTGCGCCTAGGGTAATCCTGGTCAGCTCGAGCCGGAAAACTCTTCGACTGACCGGAACCGGCTGGCAGCCTGGACGGCTGACTGGCTTCTGCCGGGAAAAGGTACCGATACTGTTCCTCCTCAGACTCGCCCCCAGATCGCTGATACTCCTCTTCCGAGCTAGTCGCGTCTGACTCTCGGGCGACCATGCCGACGGCTCGGGCCGTCCTGGTAGATGGCGGCCGGCCTCCTTGATCCGCGTTAAATCGGGACTTGAAACGGCCGGTTCCAACTGCTGCCTTGGGGCCTTGCTTCTTCGCCCTTAGGTACGTGCGCAACGCCACTTCCAGCTCCGTCGTATTCTTCAGCCGCAGTAACGCCAGCTGGTCTGCCAGCTCCCGATCGTCCAACGTGCTGATGAAAAGTTCCACGTGTTCACGGGCAGCTTCCGACCGGCTGGTGTCTTCTTTAACGGGAATATCCGCTCTCATGCCAGCGACATTTAAGCGATGGAGATACTCCAAGGGGGGTCTCATCCGCTCGCTTCCTGGTGTGAAAATATTGACGCGCCGCTGACATTCCAGCTCCGCAGTATTGTTCCTCGAACGCACCGGCCAATCCCCTCCAATTTCCTCGGGTTTCCTGGCTGAGCTGTTGGATCCAGTGTTTCGCTGGTCCCTTCATCAAATCCCCGAAGATCAGGCATTTCTCATAGTCCGACGTCCGGTCTCTGAGAAATGCCGACTTCGTCTTGCTCAACCATCCTCGGTCCTGGTCCTCGTCCGCGTCGCGTCCGGTGAAGTCTTTCAGCTCGGACGTGGCCGACATTCGCACCCTCGTGATCGCTCCCGAATCCGCGTCAAATGCTTGGGCCGAGGCCATATGGGCTCGGCGGGACATCCCCAGATCCAGGTCATCCGGATCGTAATGGTACTTGGCCGACCTGACGGATTCCATATCCACGTCGCTGAGAGACAGCTTCCTGTTCGTGGGCCGACGTCCGGTCCGGCGACCTGTCTGACGGCTCGGCGGGGCGGCATGGGGTTCACTCTGCTTGGACTGCACCGACTCCATGTCTTCATCACTCGGCTCCCTCGCATAGTACTGGACTGGTCCGGGGGCCTGTGTTCCACGACAAGCAGGCTGGTCCGGTGACTTCGGACTGCCGCGGCTGGCGCTCAGCCGACGTTGCTCTTCCAAGTATCGCTCCATCATCGCCGAAAACATGTTTTGCAGGTGATCCGGCACCTGAGGAGCGACTTGAGGAGCGACTTGAGGGGCGGCTTGAGGGGCGGCTTGAGGGGCAGCCGGGCTGCTAGGTTGGCATTCCTTCTTAATCCGCCCATCCGCGTCTTCGTCTTCCTCCTTCGGTTCTGGATCCGCCGTCGCTGTCCGCCAGGCCTGTACGCTGTACTGGCCGGCGTTCTTCCGCTCGGGCGTACCCGGATCCTCACGTCCTCCAAGTCTCATGGCTGTCGCCACACGCGCTGCTTCCCTTGGGCCAAGCGTCATGCGGGTGATACCCACCGATGAATCAGATGAGTCCGCCTCCGAAGGGGCAGACTCGTACTGCGAAGAGCCTGAGTGTATACCGGCCGGTTTGCTTGTCGCCGGCGGCGTGGGCGGCGCCACTCCAGTCGTAGCTGTCATCTTTTTCGACGGCGGCGAGCAACCCACTAGCGGTACCAAGTGGTCGTGCAGGGCGCTGGACGCCTCCTTCAACTTGTCCATCTTCAGATCAAACAACACGTTCGGATCAAACACGCCGGTGTTGATGCCGGCTTGTTTGAGTTGGTCGAATAGTCCTCTAATGAGGGACACGTGGCCGTCTGAGAGAGTTGGGGGAGAGACGGGACCTTTCAATCCGCCTATGATCTTCGGCCGTGTTATTCTTAGTACCTTATCCGTCCGCAAGAATTGCCCCAACTCGTGAAAATGGAAAGCACGCTCCAAGTCGATATCCGTTGATAGGCCGTCCTGCTTCTCTTCTTCCTCTTCGAATCGCGTTTTGTCTTTGTAGGTCGGATAATCCAATTCCTGCCAATCCGGTTTCTTTAGGGGTAGGGGGGCCAGATCGCGACTTGGTCCCGATCCGGCCGGCTTCCCACTCCGGTCGTATCCGACTCCCGCTTTTTCTTCCTTTATTTTTTCTTTTATATCCATAATATGCATTTGTTCGTTAGGATCATGGTCGGAACCATGATCCTTCCTCGGACTATGGCGACTTCCACCATAGTCCGATCCGGCTCCATCCGTGTAGCGGCCGGCACTGTAAGTAGTACCGTAATCCGCCCCCGGCGGAACCTCTAGGGGAGTAACTTCTTCTTTAATGTCAACCTCGAACTCCCCCAATCCGAGGCGACCATCGCATCCTTCCATCTCCAGCAGCATTGGGGGCGATATGCCTTCCCCCAATGCACCCGACACAACATCGTCAACAAATTTGACAGGTTTAGGTCTTTCGCCCGCTAGGGACTCGCGGTGATATCCAGGGTCACAAAGAGATCCGGGCACGCGCACCATTGTGGTGTAGTCGCTCTCAGAAAATCTTCCTGAGACGCGAACACCCACGGGGGTCCCAAACGACTGACTACCGGAGGGGGTACTCCGTCCATCCGAGTCATGATCCGATCCGGCTTGAGGTCGGCTGGATCGGTCGCTTCCATCCGCTTGATCGCGACTGCTCGAATGTTGCATGTTAAAAGCTCACCTTGTGTACCCGTCAGTACTGGGTGGTTAGCTCTCTTGATGGACCCTAGGGCGAAAAAGTGTAAATCCGTCCAATAGGGAGATGAAGTGTAGGACTAGGGGTAGCTCCTGGGCGGAAATCGTCCCCGGGGAGCTCGTTGGGTAATATACTTGAACTTTGTATAGTGCCGGCTGGGCCGAGAATAGTCGATCGGCCAGCTAAACCAATAAGACACTTGAAGTTTGTATAGTACCGGCTGGACCGAGAATAATCAATCGGCCAGCTAAACCAATAATAATGAAGGGCGAATCCAAATGTGTATATGAGGCAGATACAACTCCACACTCTTCCACAGAAGGCCAAAATGTCACCACTTCCCAATACTTAATACCGTGTTCAAAACACGGGCGACTTGAGGTGAGTATACGAAGTCGCCGCGACTCCCGGTCAGGGGACTTCCGGTGGGTTAACTTAACCTTCCCCGGGCAAACCAATAACAGCAAGAGGGGACCTTGTTAGCCCTCTGCCGTGAACCAATAAAAGCGACTTGTGTCTAAGAAAGCGAAACGTATACTGATTTATCCTATGTCCAATACTCCCTTTGTGTAACCTACCTCAAATAACACGCGACCAGTCATGTACCTTACCCAACGCAACCCGGCTAACTCCGACTCTGTGTACCGGTACGGCCGGTACACCAACCCCAAATGGTACCAACCCGGCCGGTACACCGAACCCATATGGTACCAGTCCGAATGGTACATTGTACCCGGCCGGCTCGGCCGGATAGCCACCCATCCACACCTCTCGGCCGCTGACGCTAGCAATCCCTTGGCAGCCTTTCCTACGATCCCGGTGCCTACTCTTTCCACTAGAACAATCCTCTTCTTTTGGGCCCCTTTCACTCCATCCTTACAAGCAATCCGCCATCTTGGCCGTCAAGCCTCCATAGTCCTTCCGTCTGCTCAGCCCGCTTATCCGACTATCCTCGCCCCTTGTCAGGTCCGCCGACTTGATTTCCAGCCAGGCACCGCCCGACCGCCTACAAGAGTGCCTGGCAGTCCCAAATTGCATCTTATTACTGGCCGCTCTGGGCATCCGGCTTAGGGTGACATTTCAGCCAATCCGATGCGGGCATCCATCATCATTAGTCCGTTAACTTCTGGAGCACTTCACCACACTCATAATATATATAGTACTTGCTCATGAAGGTAGACATCGCATCGTTTAGAGAGTACAGCACTTGCTCGCAGGCCTTCTCTGATCAATGTGCTGGACCGGACCCCGGTTGATGTTATGCATGGAGATGAAGGGCCCACAGTAGTTCGAATATTGGCATGCCTTATAGAAGCTGTTAATATATGCTCGTACACCGCTCATCGTTGGATTTTAGTCAAATTCTTCTTCTTCACAAGAATTATAGCATCATGGATACCCCAATTCGCATTTACCCAGAAATGGCCCAGAAAAAAATTACATGTATCAGTTCAGAGCTGGTTTCCTCCATCATCAGCTCCTTCATCGACAGAGGCTGGTGCGAATGTCAAATATCTACCGGTACTCCGTCAAATGACTCCAAAATTCGAAGGTAGTTTTGGTAGTGCAACTTCAGCTAGTGGAAAGCGAAAAACCCAATATGAAAGCCCTTTAAAAGCCCTATATTTTTTTGTAATTTATAACTAAAACAGCAGTATTTTTGACCTTAATCTCAGTGTTTAAACAACAATCCGACAATAACTTTGGGACGGAGGGAGTACCTTTTTTATCGGTGTCCATTTGGTAAAGAATCCTGGCACGTTATTTTTGGTACATGTAGCGTACCCGTATTTCATATTGTGTTGGATGGTAAACAGTACCATTTGCCAGGACTGTAATGAATATCGCTATAATGGAAGCCTCTTTTATTGGTGTATGTAGACAATCCAGGACCGCTGAATCAAGACAGGTTGCACTTCTTTCACTATTACTAGTTGAGTATGTGTTTGTAGTTTTGAGTCCGAGATATAAAAAATAATGGATGTGTTATCGATCTGGTTGCAGATATATTTGCTAAATATAATATTAATGTTTACCGATTCCGCCACGGTAACCAGTGCTAATAGTTAATTGGATAAATACAACAACATAATGGGCTCATTCAACCGTGCAATGTTTTAATTGTGCGGACATAAATCTTGACAGTCCTACTCCGTTCAGTGGGATGCACACACTAGATCAGAATTTTAAAGATGATTGACTTGCGTGTGATACACCCTAGAGTCTATGAGAAAAATACACGTCATATGAGCCCTTGAGGTGCATCTTTCTCTCGAATCACAGATCCAGGGTACTACAATGGTAGTTTTTCTCAGAGACTCTAGGGTGTATCACACGCAAGTCAATCATCTTTAAAATTCTGATCTAGTGTGTGCATCCCACTGAACGGAGTAGGACTGCGGCTCATAATTCGTGAAACAAAAGTAAAATTGAGATTTCTCGGCCGCTACTAGGCCGATTTAGCTGCTGTTTAGATATGTTGTACAGAAAGTAGAGAGAAAGACGAGTATAGGCCACAAATGTGCCCGCGTTCTTCGGGGGCCAAGAGACCACGCGAATCATATACTAAAATTCAGTCAATAAATAGTGACCATCACTCTAAAAAATAATACATTCATTATTTGACTTAAAAATTGTATGGTTTTTGTTTCATCATTTATGAGCCGGAGCCCAAACAGGCCCTTGTAATGTCGAAATCGCGATTAATTACACATACCTCGTCTTTCTCTCTACATTCTGTACAGCATATCTAAACAGCAGCTAAATCGGCCTAGTAGCGGCCGAGAAATCTCAATTTTACTTTTGTTTCACGAATTATGAGCCGCAGTGTAGTAGCTTGATAGGATGTGATCGAAGATGATCGAAGCCCGAGCGGCTTTGATCTGTCTCGAACTAGGCTTGCAAAGATGAGTCAACATTCTTTGCAGCGGTAATCTATGTAGCATCGTTCAAACTCAAAGAATGATATAACTAATGAAGAAAAGCTGGCACCGATTTCAAAGTAAGCGAAATAATATCTGCAAGGCTTTAGTTGATAAAGAAGATAAGGCACGTGTCGTTACTCGTTACAAGAACATGCGTTTTAGTGATGGCGACATTCGGTGTAACAACATTGTCGTCTAAAGTGAAGCTATTATTATACAACTGTACAGGAGTTACGGTGAGAGGGGGGGCGTTACTCACTGATGAAAATGCCGTTTGTCAGACGTAGGAAAAAGCATGGACACCCTGGAAGTGTCCATCTCGACCGAGACAGTCGAGCTGGTTAAGCGACAATCCAATTGTGTTAACATCAACGTCATGGTGGCTTGTGTATTGGTGGAGCAGAACGTTTCTTCATAATGCAAACATTTCAATGGTAGAGAGACAAAGAGTGGCGACTGGACAACGTTCTTATTAGGCAAACTTACCACATTCTTCAGAATAACTAGAGCAAGAAAAATTGGCGATTGACATGCAAAGGTAGGCTTCTGAGATTTCGCTAACAAGGTCATCGAAAGTACGCAACCTAACTACTTCGTCACCTCTGAATGGTCTCGCTCTACCTATGGCGTGATCTTCGACTCAACGTCTTTCTCCCAGCGTTTAAACAGTTTATCCTTGAGTTTTGGGCAATTTCTTGGTAACGTCAGCCTCATTCGTAAACCGGCTTCGTAGGAACTCCGACAATGTCTGCTGTGAAACATCACTATATTCCAAACGTAGTTTGGCAAATTTACTCATTAGATTGGGATCGTTGAGGATATCGTCCACATCCACCCCGTCAGGGAAAAGTTCCCTCAATCTCGTCTCATATTCTTCGGCTGGACGGGCAGCATCGGCATCGGCAGCAGCGATAAAATGATCGAGTCGAACGAAATTATCATCGGCTCCAGGGACAGTAGCGAAATCATGATCGACTGGAAGGGCAGCAAGGAGATTTTCCTCTTGGTTCTCTCCTCTACTCGTGCTGCCCCGTCGAAGAAAACTTCCAAGTTTTTTCAATCCAAAACCTTTGTGCATTCTTTCTTCACGATCAATGCTCTCAGTGGCTAGGTCGTTCCCAGGTAGTGAATTCGGGGACTTTAGACTCCTGGAAGCCGAAGCATTGGCCATTAAGAAAGCAGCAGCGGCACATGCCAAGAGCAGGGCGTGTTGTAGGTGCATCTCGAGTTTCGAGGTCGGGAGTAAAACTCTAAATGAGCTTCAAAGCTTGAGACTACGCAGACGGGTACGTCGTTTGTTCACGATAGAAGCTTTGAGAGGGGGGAGCAGTCGACTAAGCTGCTGCCTCGAACTTGATTCAAGCTTCCCATTCGCAAGTTTCTGTGCACAGACCCGGAACCACAGCCTGTGCTGTTGCAGAGTGCAGATTTTGAAATTTTCAAGACTTTTTAGAAGGTAGTCGAGGGTCAGGATTACAAAATACGGCACTAGGCAAAACGCTACATAAAACGGATGGAGTGACTTGTCGTTTAGTCGATACCTACGAGAAAACGTGACAATAGAGAAATTTCGCACAGCGTTCGTTACCTTTATCTCCAGGTTTTAACTGTTAAAATACATTTATAGGTTGGAAAATATAGAATGGTAAAGGTTCCATTCTAAAGATTGAGGCCCGTGTGAAGAATGAGTCTTTATCATCAAAGGCGAGTACCGTGGCTGACCAAATTTTTGTCATCGACGGTACCCGAGAAAAGAAAGAATAACGTCCCTTCTCTTTGTTTGAAACGAACTTGTCACTAAACATCCCATATTCTTTGCGTATTTCCGCCGGGCCGGAATGTGGACGGGAGTATACAGCGTTGGAAGCCCAATTACTATAATAAACAAAATGGAATACACGATGGAGTATATGAAGCACTACGTCGGATTGGCGACTATGTGAAAGAGGGGCACGTATTGCCAAGTAAATTACCGAGTGATAATCGAGCGGTTGAAGATTGGTGGAAATAGTGCACGGAATAAAAGTAATACTACCGGTGGTGGAGGGGAAAATCGGACCGACCAGCCCAGCAGTCAGTCGTATTTGTACCCGTATGGAGCGTCGTCCGAGCAAGAAATTAGTGTGGATATTGCTAGAACGGACCAAGCAAAAGACGAATATTTAAGGAGTCAAGACCGGCAAGAAGTGGAAGAAGCAACGATGCAACAAGTGGCAGGTCCACGAGCATTGCCCGAGTTTTTATTGGGAGTTTTATTAGTGGTCATAGGGCCGCGAAGCACATGCAACCGATGATCGAAGATCAGGGATGAGGGATGGAAACTCGTACGAGTACATTTCATGATGTGGAGTTTTATTAGTGGACATATGGCCGCGAGCACTTGCAACCAATGGTCGAAGATCAGGGGGGAGGGATGGAAACTCGTACGAGTACAATGCAAGATGTGGATTGGCTGGCTGATAGTGAAATGACGGAGGAAAAACTACAAGAAGCGTTTAAACGAGCGTATATGGCAGAATTAGAGCGGTATAATGAAGAGAATCAGGAAGGAGAAGTGCAGGTAGATAAATAAGGATGGGAAGCAGAAATGAATGGCGAGGAAGTGGACGATAAGCTCGAAGATGTCGAGTGGGAATGGTGCAGTGAAGATGAAGTGTGGGGGGGGTGGAGGATATCATCTGAAGAGAGCAGCAACAATTATTGAGGGACTATCTTTTAGATGCTACGTTCGCACGGCTGCGTCGTATGAGTGGACACGAACTTAAAGATGATGATGCTTCGCCGTGATGGCCTGTTGCTCGCGGGCTCTTGCTCGGAATCTGACACTGAGGAATCTACTGCAATGTATGGTTCTGCTACGTCATGTGATGTGGAATTTGCTGAAGCGATTGAAAGTTTTGAGTTTGACTTATTAAAAATATATCTGTTGTCCGTATCTGTTGCAATGGTTACTGGGTATTTCGCGCATTTCTATTTCTGGTTATGACGAACGCATTGTAGACTTTATTCAACGTGTAATAATTATGAATACATCACTCGCGAATGCTGGTCTGGCACGAAAAACAAACTCAGCGCTAGTGCTCAAAACGTTCAAGTTGCGTCGCTTTGTTGGCGTCGCTTCTTCTATTTACGTCAATATTTGTGGGGATACATCATAAAGTGTAACAACCAATCGACGCTTTTGTTTAATTGTTGGTCAATCCCCTTATTATATAAACTGTAAAATTGATCTTCACTGCGAATTATGTTTTTTCCAAATTTTTATCTTTATCATTAGCGGCAGAATGACCACTAAAGGTAAAGATAAAACTCACACGGAATCTCAAACCAATATGAAATTAAGTCCACGTCAAGCGGTCGTTGTAATTTGCAATCTTGATTAGGTCGAAGTAAAGCTAATGGCTCACTGTACCATGGAAAACCCACACAGAACAGACATCTAAAAAACATATTTGGAGCGACAACATAACTGAGGATCCTAGTGCTGTATAATTCTTGTCACGACGCGAAAATAGCACTTGACATAATCCTTTTCTTTGCAATCAGTATGCTGTCGTTTGCGCAATCGAAGTTTGTAAACAGCTGTTTTGTGCCTCTTCCTGCCAATGGTGTCGTTTGCGCAATCGAAGTCTGTGGAATTATAAAGTGATTTTTAAAGTGTAGGCCCAGTCATAAAGTACCTGAGTTATCACCGTACCTAAACTATTAAGCCTTGCTTTTGCGAGATGCCTACCGTGGACTTCAAAAAGTACTGGAAGAACGCTAAATCCACCAAATTGGCGATTTAATGTTCTTGTACGCGTGGTCTTGCCAGAAGCGCATAATACTTGAGTCCAAATTGGAAAGCCGTGAAATATATAAGTTGGGGGAGCGACAATGTTAATTCATGTATTTTGTCATTTATAGCTTATAGCAATTTAAATAGTCTCAGGCAATCCTTTAGCAACGTATTACCGGTACATATAGCTAAACCTAGCTGTTTGCCAGAATACAAGGTGAGCAATACGCTGTCTTCTTCTTGCTTTCTTCTTGTCTTACTTCTCTTTCTCTCCACTGCGAGATCGTTCCTTGCGTCTTTAGCTTGTCGTCCTAAAATATTTCTTCAAATTTGATTACCTTTCAAAATCGAGTTATTACTGTACACAAATGTGTTGCAGTTATCGACACGCAAGCAAGACTGCGCCGCCTCTTTCCATATTTCTGGCAAAGCCTGGTGACGCCAAGATACCTCCATATCGCGCCTGTCTGCTGCGACTGCCATTTTCTCTACCGGTATCTACACACTAAACGCTTCCGTCGCCAGTATTTCGTGAGCTTTTACGGAAGAGAAAAACTCTTTAATGAAATGGACTATCCTTAATCATGTTAATACGTATACACCCCAAGTGAGTTATATTCTACAGGCGTCTTTCTCCTAGGTGTCTGCTTGCTTCTTCCTCTTTGGTCCAGTAGTATCAGTCAGCAATAGGTTGGGAGCGCGATGACTTCATTGTGTTGTATATGCATACTTCATGCACATAGGGTATCAATTTCATTGGCAAATTAACATGACCAGGGGCAGTCCCGATTTTGTCGCATAGACCCCACCTACCCAGCAAAGGTAGAGTGAGGATCTGGGCTTGCAAGACAAACTTTCTAAGTAAGTAAGTTGAAGGAAATGACTTCTCCAGGAGGTAACCCCGGAGAGGAAAGGAAACCACCGGATAAGCCTACTGTTGGAGGGGAAGAAGGAGGGAAGTCGCCACCAGAGAGGCAAGGAGAGCAGCCATCAAGTAAGGTTATTGATGAGATAATTCCGGCTTCGCCTATGGAAGAGGGTAATGGGGAAGAATTTGAGTGTGAGGCAGCACCTCCAAGGGAGGCGAGTGAAGTGACAGTGATTGACCTAACGGCAGAAACAGCGAGGGCAATTCAGCAGGACGGGTCCGAGCAGGACCAAGTAGTAGATCAAGGTAAGATGCAGTCCGGAGAGATAGAAAGTGCGAAGCAGCTGCCTCCTACGAAAATTAATACTCCAGATGAACTGGCTAGTGTGCTATTTCACACACTAAAGGAGGCAGAACAGGCCAGACCCCGTTTACAGGCGTGGCTGGACCTGACCCACCAACTATTCAAAGGTTCTATGCACTTCTCAAAACGTTCGCCGAGGAGCGGTAAACAAGGGGGTGGAAAGAAATCAGACCTTACGAATCCGGAGTTGGAACGGTTGATCGACCTATTCGAATTATTGGTAGTTAAGCATAATTTGAGTTGGAAAGTATGGTTCCAAAAGGCGATGGATGCATGGAACTTAGCGAATAAACTAAACAAGCCGCTCGTTGCCATACTAGCACGTAAGGTAGGGAGTTGTCAGGTGGAAGTAGCGGTGAAAGGTACGAGTGTGTTACAAGGTTGGTTGCACAAAGTAACCGGCAAACAAACGGAGTCAGTCAGAGAAACGGTACGCAATAAAACCTATCTTTTTAACCCCGAAGTCTTCTCGCCGGACAGAATTGCTATCCTCACTAAAGTATGTGAGAAGGAGTGGAATGGCAAGGATAAACAGCAGTTTAGGGATGGAAGCCAAGAGGAATGGCAAATCGTTAAAGGGTCGGCAGAAGGAACGATTCTGTCACGGACTTTACCACAATTCTTACGCCAAATTATGACATCTAAGGATCGTTTGCGGTTAATATTAACGATTAGAGTCAGAGTGGAAGGCTGTCTAATCATGGACTTACAAGGCGAAGCAGCGATCAAAAAGGCTTTTCAAAGCACGAAAAGTCTGCAAGAAAGCATATCAACAGCGGCAACAGCACGAGGTTTAGCTAACGAACGTCTTTGGGAGATGCTATCAAAGGTCAAATCGATAAGCTATAACCAATCCGACCACTGTCTACATCTGCATTTCCTAACAAGGGATGTAGCAAAACGGTACGAAGCCATTAGTGTACCCTATCACAAAGCGCTGCATAGATTAAAAAACTTACATGCCAAGGAAAATGTGGAAGAACCAGTATGGTCCAGGCAAATGTCGAGTGCAAGCACTGGCATGGGTTTCAGGCCAGATTATTCCATCATACTTCGCAATGTAACACGGAACATAGACATTATGCGCTTGCACGGATATCTTCAGTCGGTAATAACAGTGGATTTCCGCTTTGAAGAACTTGATTCAGGAGGACCCCTGTCGGCAACATCACTGGACTGGGAAATTGTTATTGCGGCCAGTGGTTGCCCGAAACAATTACGCAATATATCGCGACTGATATGGTGTGAGCACATACTCACGCTAGAGCATCCAGGTACGAGAGGTAAACTTCACTGTTTACGCTGCGGAGAAGCAGGGCACCAAATAAGAGGTTGCTCAGTCACGCAAAAGAAATTATTCGGAGAAAATTGCCTTACCGTTACAGTAGAAGAGGCGGAGTTAATTGACACGCCGGAGCCAATCTTCGACAGTATGGAGACGTTGATGAAAGAGGTACGAGAAAACTGCGAAGAACAGGATGCGTTGTTACGGAAGCGACGACAGAAGGAGCAGGCGGGACAGCAACCAGACAGCGAAAAGGGAACGGCGGAGCCGACAGGAAGCACGCAGCTGAAGGAAGCAAAGCCGACGGCCCCGGCGTCAGAGGAGGCACAACGGGAATGCCCGGGCACGGAGAAGGCGAAGCAGCTGACAGCGAAACCGGAACAAGATGGTGAATGGATGACAGTGACGAAAAAGAAAAATGGAATGACGATAGAGAAAGAGGATCAGGTTCAAGATGGGACGGGGCAAAATGTGCAGGACCAACCGTTAACATCGACGGTAACGGTCATACCCAAAAAAACCGAGCAGAAGGTATTACGGTCTGCAATCGCAAAACCGGGTACAGAAGCGGTTATCAAGGAGGAAACCGAACAGGAACAGGAAAAAAACCGGTTAAAACAAAAAAATATCAGTTCAGGAACAAAAGATGGGCCACCAAAATCAAAAGTGAAACTTAGCGTGCGGGGACGGCAACAGGAAAACACAGATCTCCTCATCGTGGAGGCACAAGTTAAAGCAGAACTCGGAAACATGCAGAAGTCACTGACTCATAAAGAAGGTCTGCTCCACCCCTTTGGTTGGGAATCAGGTGAGCACCTGACGGACAAGGAATTAAATCTTAACGACGCAATACTAGCGATGGGGCTACAACAGGTAAGAACGCCATCGACAGGTAACTGTCAAGCGTATAGCGTGGTGCAGGCGCTTTTCAACTCGTCACTGGAAGACAGTCCAGACATTATGGAGAAAGCAGCCGCAGAAATCAAGAAAGGCTGTGAAGCAAGAGGCCTGATGGACTTTAAGGCGAAGTTCCCAGCAGGCGTGAGGAAACAGACGCTGCGGAGCCTCGGGAGGGGTTATGAAAAAATGGCGGCAAAGCAATCAGAAGAGGAGTTCAAGAAATACTTGCACGAGTACGCGAATAGTTCATCGAAATTAGATGCAACGGTAAGTAGTACAAACTGGGGAAGCAATGATACGCTAATACGTTTAGGGACACTCCTGCAACGACATATTTTCGTTATAAACGTGGACGAAGTGAGTGGAAAGCCAGGGGCGATCCACTTTGCGCCGGAAATTCGTGTACAACAACGGAAGAAATTCGCAACGTGCGGGGAATTCCCAATCTCATTGGGGCAATGCGTTCAAGAAGTTATATCGCTTAAAGAAGAGGTAAAGAAAGGGAAGGGTAAGTTGCCGCTACTAATTCACTTTCAGCACGTTCATTACCAAGCGTACGTACATGGATGGCGAACACCAGAGGAAGTAGAGACAGGAGCAACGGACAAACCGGATGTAGAAATGACGGAAACGGAAGCTAGGGGCATCAATAACAAACGCACCCGCGAAGAAGAGGAGCATAAGCCAGGCAAGCAGCTACAGAGAGGAGGAGGAGCGTTGGTAACCTCCTCACCGGACACGAAAACCGGGACGTTCATCCAAGCACAAGTGGAACAGCTTTTACGGTGGAATGACGAAAAACAGAAGGAATTGCTCAAGTTTTTGGTGGAGACGGTTACGTTATTACCCGATCATCACCAGGAAGAACTTTTAACGGCTGATATACGAGATGCAGAAGTACGACAATGCGTGGCAAGAACATACAACATATCGGAGCAGGCATTATGGGAATGGGACACAATCAAGACCGGAACTCTGGCGATCGAACAACAGTACGGACAAGGACTCACACAGGAGATTACGACGAGAGGCGCAGGGATGGCAAACGGGGCAGTAGTTACAGACAACACAGCAGATGCAGAACTACAGAGGTCACGAAAAAAGAGAGCAGTAGAGTCGAAGAGGAAAGCAGGCGTAAACACAGAAGGGGAGGCAGCAATGGCAGAACAAGTATGGAATGCGATGGCGAAGGTATGGCCGCATCACGACGTTCATTTCCCAAATTTTACAGCATCGGAAGGCGAGTGGTTGAAGGCGGCAAGAAAGGACCGCCTGGCACTGACGCAGCTCCTGGAGTACTGTGACAATCCTCATTTCATCATCGCTCGGATGGGAAATGCGGTAATTGATGAACTGGCTCGTGACTGGAGGGCGCAATATTGGGACGCAATGATTTCATTGGGCATGTCGTCCGGAGCTCAGACCAAACTAGCGACCTTCCTTAAGGACTGGGCTCACAGAGTGAGTGGACTACCAGGAGAAAACCAACGGCAAGTATTGAGAGCAAGTAGCCAACACTGGACAACGCTCAAGGGGTACAACTATGGAAATAATGCGTTATGGAAGTTGTGTGGACCGCGCAAACATATTACCTTTGCACTAACGGCACTGTGTGCTCATGTGTATAGTCAACAATTGGCCGCAGTGACGGGAGAAAAGGCACTACCGTCTGATCCAATCTGGATCAAAATTCGAAGGTTTCAACTGCTGAGAGCGCGAGAGAGTAAATTTCAAGAGTTGGCCAGGCGATTGGATGACGATGATAGAGACGTCTGGACGGACTTTACCCGTTATTTCGGCTTAGCCTTAACTAACTTTTCTGTGTCTGATAGGGAGACAGAACAGGTTGACATGGATACCACAGAGAGAATCACTCATAGCGGGGCGTTAGCGCCCCATTGTCACTAAGGGCATGGCACGCGAGGACAAGGAAGAGGACCAAATTCAAGACATGTATGCAGGAATGGATCTTTACACTAGAAAGACGGTGTGTGAAACAGAAACGCATAAGTCGGGACCCCACGGAAAGGAGGGAGCATGTGGAGGCATGAACTTTCGAATAATTACACAAAACGTTCGGGGATTTGCGATGGGTACAAGAATGGCGTGGTTACAATCTTGGAAGAACATTTCAGTTAAAGCACGGCCGGATTGCATTTTCGTACAGGAAACCCACATCACCAGTAATGAAGAAGCACAAGAACTGACGCATCAATGGGAACGCATGTGGAATTATTTCGATGGACAACATAGTCTGGCTTTCTGGAGTATTTCAACGCGGAAGACCGGTGGAGTAGGTATTTTGTTGACGCCAAGGAAAGGGGTTCAAGCAAGAGCGTGGAAGTCCAGGCGCTGGACTGATAGAATTATAGGAATTGAGTGGAATGAGTGGAAATGCATCAACATATACGCACCTTCATGGGGAGACAAGGAACGAGCGACCTTTTACAAGGGTATTGAAGTATGGAAGCTCCACCTACACTCCAAGGTGGTTTTTGGAGGGGATTTCAATTGCGTAGAAGATCCCATTCTAGATAGGACTGGACCAACAAGAAGACGAAGAATGACGGAAAGCCCGGACTTATCACGACTCATAAATGCATGGAAACTACAGGACACGGCTTTAGCGCAATTTTTGGCGTGGAGTCCGGAGGCCACTGTGGGGTTTGAAGAGTACACATTTTGGAGAGGAGACTCCGCAAGTAGAATCGATAGACTATACATTACGGAAGAGCAGTTTACATGGGTACAGCAAGTGAAGACGAGCCGACCTGGAGTACCATCTGATCATGAACAAGTGGAGCTATTTCTCTGTGACACACAAGGGAAGAGGATGGACGCGAGAAATAGACATTTTCGTCTGCAATACCCGATTCGAGGAACCTGGGGAGTACAAGTGCAAGAAGAGATCAGAGAGGTCATGGGAGCGAGTTTCAAGGATGGTTATGCAAAGGCGGCACAGTGGGAAGAGGTAAAAGGTTCCTGGGTGGCGGCGATCATCAGAGTAAGAAAAAGGACGGCGCAAAGACGGAGAAGACACGCGAAACTACTAGAGCAATCGCTTTTTAGCCGCACAACCAGTCGAGACCAGATTCTGAGAATTGCAGAAAATGAAGTGGCTTGCTTTAATCAGGTAAGGATTGCAAAAAAACTATGTCGTTCTAACGAGAATATTAGATGGCTATTTCAACGCACAGCGACATGGGAGAAGGATCAAAGGGTGAAACAAATCATTCTCCAAGATGCACACACCGAGAGTACAAGAGACCTTTCCATTCCGGACAAATTCGCCTGGACGTGGAAGCACATTTTAAGCAGCGTACATAGGCAGGTGAGCATCAAGGAAGTAACAAAGGTGCTAAAGGAGTTGGTACCAAACTGGGCAGAGCGACATGTATCAAGTGAGGAAAACAAGAGCCTAATGGACCCAATAGAGGAGGATGACATAAAGTTCGCGATCAAGACATTGGAGAGGAGAAAAGCGGGAGGACCGGACGGCCTAAACAATGACTTTTTCAAGGATTTCGCAGATGATATTACTCCAGATTTGATGACTGTGTACAATGATGTTCTTCAAGGGGCAGCACCACCAGAATCATTCTTGGAAGCGGTGATAATTCCGTTAAAGAAGAAAGGCGAGTCAGTTAATGCGATGGATTACCGCCCGATCTCGCTGCTCCAGACGAGTTACAAGATTTTCGCGAAGATATTGGCGATGAGACTGCAGAAATTTCTGGGCCGACTGATAGGGGACTCTCAACAAGGTTTCGTGCACGGCAGGAGACTGGACAGGGCTGTGGTGATGATGTTACAACTACTCAAACAACAGCAAGACAATGGACAGCGGACAAACGAAGACTGTGGTGGAATTTTACTAGTGGATTTTGCGAAAGCGTATGATACAGTGGATCGACACTATTTGATGGAAACGTTAGCGAGTTTTGGGTTTTCGAGGAGATTTATTTCGTTGATACAGGCTTTGCACAACGGGACAACAGCACGGTTTTTGGTTAATGGACAACTGTCCAACCCAATGTCAGTGACTTCTGGAATTAGACAAGGGTGTTCTTTGGCACCATTATTGTTCATCTTGGCGGTGGAGCCCTTAGGCATGGCTATGGAGCAACACCCGGAAATTCAAGGTTTTACGATACAAGGGGATGCGTCAAGACGGCCTCACACCTTCACGGCTTTCGTAGATGATTCCACCATTTTTTTCTCAAAAGCGGAGCAACTTACCACGGCATTGACAATTCTGGACAAGTTTGGAAAATTATCAGGTTTGCAAATGCAACCTGCGAAAAGTCATATTCTCACCTTTGGAAAAGTATCACAACAGTTACTCACTTGCGGAATTCCTTTGGTAAAGGAGGAAGACACAGTAAGGTACCTGGGCTATCAAGTGGGCAAGCACAATCTAATTGCAGCAAACTGGGCAGAGAGGATTCGGACCCTTAAACGACGGCTACTGACAGCGACGAAGTGTGGGACGTCGGTGATGGAACGAGTGATGCTTTTCAACGCGATAGCCATACCAGCGATTTTGTTTACGGCCAAGGCATTTGAACCTGATGAGCAGAGCTGATTCACTTGCAGAAGAGGTTCATCTGGAGTAATCAGTTATCGAATGAACGAAGTCGACACAAAATTTCGCCACATCTCTTGTTTATTCCAAGGAAGGCAGGAGGTTTAGGCCTTATCTCGATCCCAGTGGCAATTCATACCATGTCAGTTAAAGAAGCGACAATGTGGCTGCTAGAACCAACGGACCGATATACACAAGCATGGAGAAACTGGTGTAAATTGATTCGACCGGATTGTACTAATGTATGGATTTCTCCGTGTAGGGCTAACAGTCGGCGAACTACGCGAGGGAGGGGAAAGAAGATGTCTACCGTGCAGCATCACTTATCTCGGTTCTTAGGGCCAACGCAAGCGGACATGCTACGGCTACAGAGGTACGTCTCAAGCAACCTTGCTAACTTACAGTCGAAATGCAGTACACAGTTATCCACATCCACGAAAACACTGAGGCCGGGAGATCACATCCAGGTATATGCAGAGGTTGAGTCGATTGATTGGCATGGGATGGGGTTACCGGCGCTCAGAGCCTTTTGGGGAACGTTCGCATGGCATGATAACCCGTGGATAACAGACGCAAAAGCAGAAGTTCTATCGGAAGGTAAATATGCGCGCATTCCAAGTGTAAAGATACGTGATTTGCACATCAAGAAAGTGGCGCACTCTACCTTTCGGTGGACGGTGCAAGGAAGGGGAGAAATGAGTCACTCAAAAAGAAAACTCGGAAGGTGGCTCCTATGCATTATCCTGTGTTCGCCAAGAGTGGAGATCGGTGAAGAAGAAGGCGCGGCCGGAAAGCTTCAACTACTCTCCTCACAGGATCATTGGGAAGAAGTTACGTGGAGTTCAGGCATAAAACGCTGTATTACGGGAACGAATCAGCAGACAGGCCAACAGTGGAGCTTTAGACAGCGAGAAGACGGGATCTATTGGGATGAGATTAAAGCAACACATAGAGGACAGACCAGGAGCAGTTCTGAACCGACAACGGAGGTATGTCATCGTACGACGGGACTGGTGTTTGCGGCACATCCAGATCTGCACAATTACCCATGGACAGTGCAGGAAGGGGTAAAGTTTCAGTCGGTCAAACGGTGGATACGAAGGACCTTCCGCAAAGTCTATTACCAAGCAATGACCATAGCGGGAGCGCAGATTCGGGACAGATGGAGCCAACGGAGAGATGAGTCCGGATGGAATGCAAACCTCCAGGAGCAGTCTCCAGCAGAGCTGTGGCGTCACGAAAATATGCTTTCGGATTACCAATTGTGGAGCATTTACAGAACAGCGACGTTCCAACTTAATGTATATTACGATGGATACAATTCGCAAGGAGGGTGTATACTGGACGACCAGTGTCGAACACCTGGGAAAGGGGTCACACATATTGTGTGGGGGTGCAGTCGGGCCAAACAACTTTGGGCCCGGCTAATTACTTGCTGGAATGGACGTCGCATGGACGAAGAAGAACTAGAACAATACAGGAGGAGCATAGCGCGAAGACGAGCACCACGGCTGTCGGCATCACTTACAAGAAGATTAAAGGAGAGGTGTGGTAAACTAGCAGGAGAGTGCAAAGAGGCTTTGGAGCGATTATGGAGAGGAATGTGTTCGCTGGGGATAACGTGGCTATGGATTTTTCGAAATGAAACGGTACATAAAGGCGTCAGACGTGGGGCTAGGGAACAGTTAGAGTTGATATGGAGTAAAATCACGAAACAGTTACTGGCAGTAGCCTACTACGAGCGCAAGCGAGCAGTTTCCAGAGTGCGAGGAATACGGCTCCAGATAGGACTGGGGTGTTTACAAGAAGAAGTTCTTGACAGGTCAAGTGATGATCAAAAGAAACATTTTCCTGACATGCAGGACGTGCTTTCATCAGGACCAACGCAAGGACTAGATTTTGCTTTAGGTGAATTCATTGTAGCTAATAGTTAAGTACTAGTACTAAATAGACTGCGATTAAACAACAACAAGTTACCGGTAAGTGAGTGATTTTTAAAATAGATTTTACAACGGTAAACATTGTCACGAGAGAAATTTGTAAAGTTAATTTGTTCGTAGTTCGTCAACATGCCTTCGTATGAATCTTAAGTAGCAACGCGAGGTTAACAATTGAAACGCCATCCATTTATAAAAATAATGGGCTCTATTGCTACGCATTGGCGTTACCATTGGCATTCTCTCGTCGCCTTTTGGCTTCTATGCCTACTCGTTTGAACTTCATACTCTCTGTCTTGTTCTGGCCACGATACTTTTGTTTATCCCAACGCGACATCTGCAAGGAATTTCGGCAACCAGTCCCACCTTCCCAATGACTAGAAGTCGACTTTTTTTTCGTAAAGTCACTGCCACACGAGCACTCTTTAATGGAACTTGACTGCTCTTTCGAGCACAAACCACAAATCATTCGGCTAGCAAATTTACCCATATTGGCTTCCAGACAGTCACTCGAATCGTGGCAAACGTCGCATGGAAACGCTTTGCCACAGCATTGAAACCTAAACCAGCGTAGCGAGTGCTTGTAATGGTCACACGTTCCATTTCGAGGTAAAGGCTGTCCCAAAACAAACACACTCTCGACTTGCCTCGCTCCTTTCTTGACGACTTTGGCTTCAGTACCGTTAGGTGAGCTACTTCGCTTTAGTGACGAACCGTTTAAGTGTTCTGAAATAAAACGTTTTGCCAACACAGCAAGTTTAACGTGACAAGAAAAACAAGCTTGCTCTAGTCGCTGTCGTGGCGTTAACTTCTCCAGCAATGCCTCACATCCACATTTCAAACAAGTCGCCAGTACATCGGTGGGCAGGACATCAACAATGTAGCAATTATCCGTATCGACGTAAGCAAGCACGTTACTCTGTGAATGAGCAAACACTGGTTTCATAAGCACGTGATGAAGAACACTGCATCGTGGACACCATTTCTGGATTTCGACAGAGTCCAAGCTCAGTGTTGCGTCAAACTTTAAGGGGCAGTTAATACACTGAATCTGGCAAACAAGCCGATGTGCAACAAGGAGTCCCAACTTCGTGTAGAAATAAGTCTTCAAGGCAAATCTGAGTACCCTTCACTTCAGGCTCAGTAATAATTGTAACGCGCTTCTCAGTTGAATAATCCTCGAGTTTTGACATGCTCCCTCGATGTCGGTTGATTTTGCTTTTCTTTCTTGCTCTTTTTTCATCTTTTCAATTGTTTCTGCGGGATCCACTCCACGACGCACAAGCTCACATAATGTCTTGAAGCGATCGATGCATTCGTTTAAAGACCGACCCTCAACTTCGTTCGCTATACTGGTCCATCTTTTCTCCTTGTCTATTGATGCCGGATACTTTTTCAATGCCAGGTCAAGCGCTCGCTGCTGTGCTTCCGTCCATTCCTTTCCAATGCAAGTCCCAGTATGCTCAAAACTGCCGCTCGCCGCGTCACATTCTGCCTCCGGGACTACCTTTTTATCTTTTGTACTGATTGCGTCATGAGTCTGAACACCCAACTCCACGACGACAGGTCGAGGCGGAAGTTTCGGGTTGTGCTCTGGAACAAACTTATTTGTCTTATCCTTCTTGACTTCATGAGAAAATTTACACTTTTCCCCGTCGCGACACTTGCCTTGAGCAAAAAACTTGCACTTACGTACTCTTGTTTTCTTCTTCGATTTTGGCGTTCCTGACACGGGTTTCGACGACTCAGGTGGCAATGCTACATCGGCATTCCGAACGACTGACGTTTCAAGCGTGCCAGATCCTTCACCACACTTCTCTTCCTGTGCTTGGCATTTCTTCATCTGATGCAGGAATTTGCATTTCTTGCCCTCTCTGCAATTGCCTCTCACAAAAAAACGACAAAGCCGTTCACGTCTCCTTTCCGTCGACTTGGGCATCTCACACAGCGCAGACTCTTCCACTTCCGCCACGGTCTCGATCCTCTCTTGCTTGTGATCCTTTTCATAGGATCCAATAATCGGCCAAAAATTGTTATCGATCCAAGTCAGCAATTTTCGTAGTAAGAAACCACCGCAAAGTTGCTGAGCTCGAGCTTTTATCGCTGCATTCAATACTTCAATTTGCTTTTCAGATAATCGAGTACTCCATTGAGAAAAATCCACTCGGACAGCTTCCATCGGATATTTCTCGGGCAATATCATCTGCAATTCGACTTGACCTTTAAGTCGCATTGGTAGCTCGGGATCCGAAAGACTCAAGAACAGAGACACTTTTTTATCCTGCGTTAAAGAATCCACACTGTTCAGTTGCAGGTGATAGCGACGTTCTAGCGCCATCCACTCCTTTTTCGCACCATCCGTTTCGCCTGCCAGCGCTTCCTGCCAACTCGAGTCCGACATTGAAATGAGCACTTGAAGGTAAATTGAAGAATGATGTTCAGTGATAGCATAAAAATAACCGATTGGTGCAAAATGGAAATTTTTGATGTACCAGACAGATTGTTCCTTGAGTCTTCCGTTTGGTACGAAATTTTATATTTTATGACCATGTGGAACATTCGTCTTCGAGGACCTCGCGGCGAGCACGTGGTGCTCCAAATTGACCCAAATGTCAACTTAAAAATGTTTTCAGGTACTCACTGATTCGTTGTAGGGCTTAGTTTTATGGTTCCTGATCATTATTGTGTTTTAGAATTGGCTATCAAGGAATTAAAACTAAAAGCCAAGGACTCGCCAATATGTTCGTAATGAATATTATATTGCAATGATACCGTTTACTTATCGTCATCTTTTTGCAGTCCGTCGTGGATTTCCACCCCAAAAAATCGAAGTAGACGACTCGGTGCTTGTTAAGAATACTTTTAATGCGAATGATACAGTTGTGGTAGACACGAGCTCAGGGTCTGTCGCCCCGGTGCCAGCTCCAGCTTCAAAGACAAGGAAAACGGCAGCAAACTCAAAACGAGGGGCTGGAAAAAAGGCCGCGGTGAAAGTATCGCGAAACATTGTGCACACGCTGAATCCAGTGGTTAACTCAACGAAAAAAGCTTCAAAACGTAAAATTCCAGGCACTGGATATCAACTTGGTAGTTCATTAGAGCATGGACCAATTGAAAGTGCAGAGACGAAAAATGGAGAAGAAAAGGATGACGAACCGCAGCGCAAATATCGCCGTAGTCGTGCAATTGAACTTACCTCGAAAGAAGCGGTGGAAATTAGTCTAGTCAATGCTGTCAGCGGTCATTCGAACGATCGTGCATCGAAATTCTTTCGTGCTGCGACGAAAAATGCAGTGGAACATCAATATGAATTGACTTTAGCGACCGCTCGATTAAATGCAGCATTGGCACACAATTTTGAAATTGAAGAGCTCTTGACTAGTCGACGGGCTGATGGCAGCGCTGCAAAGCTCCGTGTGCGCTTTAAAGAGACACCACGCAAGTGGAAAGAAGAGATTGTGGACCTTCTCAAGACGGACGAACTGCGGGCCATATTGAAATATGTGTTGCTGTCTGGTGGTGAGACCGGGCGCGAGATGCTGAAGCCATTCAATATGGCTCAAGTTTCAACAAGAGTCTTTTGGAGTATAGCGCGTTTGTATGATGGAGATGTAGCAGTTGGTCTGGCTGATCTTGTGCCTGATGAAGATTGGTCCTTCTTGGATACGCGTACACGGTACGTTGTGGTGTTTTGTGTTCTGATTGCATAAAATTTGGTCTGGGTTCTAATTTGTTCTGGTATATGTTAGAGTCATGTCTGAGAAGGCAAAGGAAGCAAAGGTACACTACTACACGTTGTATTGCATTTGGATCATGAATGCTGGTTGGCTCATTTCACGTGTGCTTTTGTCTTTTATTTAGGCCAACGAAGAGCAGTATACGTTGTGGAAAAAAGGTCATGCTGAGGGTAGCGAGTTGTCTTCTAAAAAGTCAGAGAGAACGCAAGGAACTAAACCGAGCAAAGTAACTGCATCAAATGCAAAGGAAACCGAGGTGACAGATGCAGTCTTACGTGCTGAGGAAGAGACAAAGCAAGGAGCGACGAAACCAAAAGGTATTCAAACTCCAGCTCTTTCAGCTCAAGAAGCGACTTCTAGCTCCCTCCGTGATGCAGCGGCCCAGTCAGCATTAGCTCGACTAGAGCGAAACTCACAGACAAGCGCTGTTGTATCTGCGTTCCTTCTTGAGACAGCTAAAACTACACAGTCGACGAACGAAGCTGTACCCGCCGACAAGGAAGAAACAGAAGAAGAAGTGGAGAAAACTATCACTGTTTACTGCGATTCTTGCAAGAAAGCACGTATCCTCTCGCTTCATGAAGCAGCTGACGCTGAGCTCGACAAGGATCCGTGGACTTGCGCTAGCTTAGCCAAAGCTGGACGCAGCGGTGAGTGCGACGATATCGACGATGAAGTCGCTCAGATTACGGGCGCTCAGATTGCTCAGTGGCTTCAAAAGGTGGCTATTACTACCCGGCAAGAGTTAGCGGACGCTTCTGTGATTTCGACAATGCGTAGTTTGGTGAATCCCTTGGACCCATCAGCTCAAAATGTGCAGGAAAAGCTGGAACAGCTGATCGATGAGGTTAGAAAACCTGTAGTTCAATATGTTATTGCTTTGTGATACCTGACAGGTTGTGCGTATGGTATCCTAGGCGCGTCTGGATGAGGTCAACGATTGGATGGCGGATCTGATAGGCGAGACTGACATAGTTGAACAGCTCGAAACGCAAAAGTTAGGCACACCAGCTGATCTCATTGCTACACCAAGCGACTTGATCCTTGAAGCTGTTGGTAATGCTAGTAACGTGTCCATTGAGATTGTCAGGTCGTGGCAAACTCGTGCTCGACAACTGGTGGACGAGCACCCGTGGCTGGGAGACTGGCGAACGCTGTGATGATTGATATACAAATGGTGAGAAGGTTTTGAAAATCAATGAGAGATTTATTTTGCTTCCTTTTAAAGTTTCCGTCTTCTACGCAACAGGAGGGATAGCGCAGTACCTGCACGACGCTTATATCAGCTACCACTCGTCGGCTCCTGCCATCCGCTCCACTATCGTACCTTTGCGCCATCTCTGTCAAGTGATTACATGCTATTCACTTTAGTCAATCTTGATGGAGCTGTAAATTTTGCGCGTAAACCAGAGGCAAGCAAAGTATCCAATGGTGCCCGTGAGGAAGAAGAACGTCACCGAGATCAGAAACATGTAGCCGAAATACAAAATGCCCGACACGAACGCTGTAATGTTCAGCTTCGTGAAAAAGTAGAGAAAAGAGTAGAGAAACAAATACAAGGCCGCCGAGCCCGAGGTAAGGAACGAACGCCACCACCAACGGTAATCCTCAGCGCAAAGTTGAAAGTAGCACATGACAACTGTCACTTCCGCACACGTAGCCACCAAAATCAACAGTACAATGAAGAGAAAGCCAAAGACGTAGTAAATCTGGTGCAACCACAGGGCCGACATGATAAAAAAGAGTTCAATGAAGACGGCACCAAACGGTAAGATGCCACCCACTAGAATGCTGAATGGAGAAGAGAGGTACCAGACTTGGTCGGGGATCTGTCGAGCAATCTGATTCGTACGCACCGGATGTTCAATAGCCGCAGCTTTAAAGCCAAAGTAGCTGCCCAAGAAGACAAGCGGCACAGAGATACCAAACCACAAGACGAGAAGAGCAAACAGTGTACCAAATGGCACAGCTTGTGACGAAGCTTTGCCCCAGAGCACGAGGTTTAGTACGAAGAAGACCGAAAAGAGCAGACCCGGGTACAACACTGCCGTTAGAATCGTGTTTCTTTTCCAGTCTTTGCCGTTGAACATCTTGTACGTACGTGATGAGTAGTAGCCAGCAAAGCTCCCCATGAATACAAAAAGCAGCAGCAGTGTTGTCAGCAGCGAACCACGATTCGCCGGCGATAGCAAACCTAATAGTGCAATAACCATTGTCGAAGCACTCATCGAGCACACCTGGACGCCAGTACCCACCATCACTGCAAACAGCATGGGTGACAATTGTGGAGGACGGAACACATCCCCATGGACAAGTTTCCAGCCCGATTCTTCCTGAGCTTCCTCAGTAGTTTGCACCTCGTTGTAACGAGTAATGTCTCGATGAAGTGTGCGCAACATAATCATAGCGATCATACCAGTCAAAAACAACACAATCATGAGCGAGTTTATGATCGAGAACCAATGGATCTGATCGTTCGAGCTCTTGCTGCTGATAATACGATCCCAACGCTCTTCCCAGACAATATCTGACTTGGTAAATTGCACGTCGTACGTATAGAGGACAGTCGTCTCACCCTTTGGATCCAAGTATTGGTAATTGTTCTGCGACACTTCTTCAATATTGACAAACTTGCCACATGTATCCGAGTCTAGTTCCTGTCCAGGCATGGGTTCATTCTCATACTTGTGTTTAATTGATGTAGGCACGACTTCAAACCCAACGATGCGCCACTTTGGCACGTCGCCATCTTCTTTAGC
Organism: Sclerospora graminicola; assembly: GCA_001887855.2. Taxonomy (NCBI): domain Eukaryota; phylum Oomycota; class Peronosporomycetes; order Peronosporales; family Peronosporaceae; genus Sclerospora; species Sclerospora graminicola. Next base: position 35,218 of record MIQA02003627.1, on the reverse strand, counting down.
GTACGGGTCGGGATTCACGGAAATGATAATGCGGACGTGATTGTAAAGCAAATATTTCCCTTCCTCATCCACTTCACCTACAGGGAAACCACGTTCGAAAGAACCAGCTTGTTGTGTATCTGTCGGGTCACGGTATAGCACGGGCAAGTTATCGACGACCCACTGAACATAATACTCGTCTTTGATCATATCAATGAATAGCTGCGATTGCTCGGGCGTATACTTCATGGGTTTACACAAAACCTGGCAAATAGCATCCTTTTCCATGTGCAAAGTATAGAGTGAGTCCATGATCGCGTCACCAGCCATGATCTCACCCAAATTCTCTCGCTCTTCATGAATCGACGCGGGTTTACAATATGGAAGATAGTAGTATTCATATGGAACCAGTGTCTTTGTCGACGTGATTTTATTCACGTTTAGACGCACAGTTTCCCCGGCGGCCCACGACTCCGGCGCCACACCAGGCACGTAGAAAGCAGCACTGGCTTCTTTCATTGCCACAAGAGCAATCAACGCTGACGCTGTGACGCATTTTATCCACATTGTTTGTATCTTATTGTCTGCTTATGAGAGAAGCCGCGGCGTCGTTTTACCTCCTTCTCTAGACAAATGGAAGACTGGGGCGCCACGAAGCCACATTGAAATTTTATCCCTGTGATATACGATAAAGACGTCACCTGAGAATCAATACGCTTCGTAGCATTAATTGGACAAAATTATGGCGAATCAATGCGCGACACGACGAGGTAATGGTTTTCGTGTGTGACACACATTTTTATGAACCGCTGCTAAAACCGGTGCCTTTTCGATAAACGACCGCCTTTTTCCATTCTGATTGGCTCCTTCATCATATCCCTTGTCTTATTCTTAGACGTTGTAGGAGCCTGACCATTCGCGTTACCTCACAAGTAGTGATGGAAGTGGCTACAGTTTCTGAATGTGTGGTAACGCAGGCGCTTCATCAATTGTATAGTCCACTCAGCTCGCCACGTATACGTAGACGTGCAGATTCGTTGCTGCAGCAATTTCAGCGCTCGCCTGAAGCTGCTCAAAAGGCGTTAGCAGTTTTGCAATCTCCAATAATTGCGACAGAAAATGGTGAACTCGATGCATTGCAGCGAGCTAAACGTGCCTTTGCAGCCTCGACCATCTACTTTACGGTGGCGTCATACATTCGTAAGTACAAGATTGACGACCCAGCCAATTGGACGCCAGAGGATCGTGCGTTTCACGAGGTTTTGTTGAAAGATTTCGGACAAATGGCCCAAGATGTCTGGAACGTGTTGACGGGACCTCATGGACTTCAGGAAGAGCCAAATGTCCAGACTCATCTAGCACTAACAATTGCAGTCATCTTGTTGCGCTTTCATGAGCCTCAAAGTGACACTACAGTCGTTGATGCAGTCCAATGGCTCGTTCAAAATCAGCAATACCCGGTGAGTGACAATGTTACAGCTGCTTTAACCAATTTCGCTGTGCTACTTACACTCAAGGTTATTCCGGAAGAAGTGGAAAATAAACGAGTTAAATTCTCCAAGACAAAGCGTATACAGTGTGAAGATATGGTCCAGAAATGCGCAGTGACTGTGATACGTACTGTACTTCCATCGATTGCTGGTGCGATTGATGCTAAAGAGGAGCAATATAAATTACGTGGTCTTTTACTGCAAACTATTGCAAGCTGGGTGGAACATGGCACGGTGCCTTCTGCTACTTTGATTGAAAGTGGATTGTTGGATCGATCTTTCCGTGAAACATTGGAACCAGCTTCTTCCGTATATGCTCTGCAACTTGTAAGGGAAGTTGTACGTTCCTGCCGTCACGATGAACATATGCAGCTAATGGAGCTCATAATGCACAATTTTGTCGTGCTAGGAAAGCACATTCAAGCGCATTTGGCAACATTCGAGAAAAACACGGAATTATATCTTATTGACTGTGCACGAACGATGTCTGAATGTGGACAAGCGTTTATTATGTATTTCGTGGAATATTCACTGGAGTTGCAACCTGGATCGTTGGTATTTGAATTTTTAAACACTCTACTTTTTTTCACGTCCATGAATAATCTCGAGTGCTCGAACGAGACCATGGAATTTTGGATTCATTTTCGCACATATATATCGGGGAAACACGAAGAGCGGATGTACGTGTTTGAATCCTTTATCTCACGTTTATTGACTATTTTGATTGAGCGAACGCAGTATCCTGAAGGATTTGAGCTCTTCCCTGAAGCTGCCAAAGAGCGCTTTCATTTGTACCGAAGCGAAGCTCGTAACGTGTTTCGTGCACTTGCTACAGTTACGAGGGAGAGCGAAGACAAGTTTATCGTCGATGCCATTCATGCCGTTTTTCAGCAGTATGAAGCCGCCGATTCAGGAGCTCCATTATCATCGAATGTACGTGGACCTTGCCAATTATTGTATGCAATATCTTACCTAATCGGTTTCGTTGTAATTATGATTAGTGGTGGCAGTGTACAGAAGTTTACGTTCACGCTCTTAGTGCATTATCCAAATCAATTCGTGAAGAAGATACATCTCTTGTTCCAAAGTTGTTTGAATACTTGTCACGACAAGAACCTTCTCATCGCGCTCTAACGCGCACAATTATCATCTTTATTGGTGTCTCGAGCCACTGGTTTGCAAGACATCCAGAGTTCTTGTCGAGTTATGCGTTTAAAATTATTTCGAATGGCTTTGAGCTCTCCCAGGACGATGCTGGCTATTCCTTTAGTCAGCATGGCCTTGAAGACCACATCGGTGCCGTTGCATTGCGTAAGCTGACGCTCCGGTGTGGCTCCCACTTCTTTACGCCACAATGGATGGATGCTCTGGTGAATCTGTACCGCTCTAATCAGGCCGCAGCTAATGGATCGCCGGGAAAATGCTTAACGGGAGACAGTGCCAAGCTTGTCTTGGACTCAATCTGCCATATTCTCACGAGTGTATCGTACAAAGATGCTCTCCCGGTGGTGGAAGAAATCGGTACCAGCATGTTTACAGACCTTGCAGCACGTTACAGTCAGCTCAATGCGGACGATGAAGACTCGGTCGAGTTTTTGTGCGAGATGTTTGATCATCTCCTGGTGCTAGCGATAAAAATTCCAGTGCAGATGGACCAGGAGGTCCCGCATCCTGCATTGTGCATCCTTCAAAAGCAGTGGGAGGTGCTGGAGACGATTATGCGTGTCTACGGGTGCTGTGAAGCAGTAGTTGAGCGATTCTGTGCACTTTTTGTCGGTATTTTTGAAACCTTGCGATCTCAAGCGTTAGAGCTTGCATCTGCCATCATGCCAGCGTTGTTAGAACAATTTTCCAGAAGTCATGATGGTAGTTATCTTGGTGTGATTAAAAGTATCCTCAGTTGTGCGGGTGATGATGAAGCGTCAGCTGTTAGCTTAATTCGAGTAATGGTGATGGTTAGTGAGACCTCCATGAGCAAGATTGCAGCAGACGGCAGCGTGGATGAAAATCCAGGACTTACCATTGCGCTCTTTTCCTTACTAGTGACTTGTGGCACGCATCACCCACTGATTTTGGTCCAGTCGAACCAATTAGAAAGTGTCTTGGCGCTAACTTTGCATGCAATAAAGTCGCAAAATCCTGAAGTTGGAGCTGCGACTCTGGATTTCCTGCTCGAGTTTGGCTCGTTGTATGGTCTAATCCTTCGCACGCCAGAAAATCTGCTAAGGGGTTCTGAATTTACGGGCAAAAAGCTGCTCCACCAACAAATGCATTCGCTGTTCTTTGACAAGGACATTCAGTACCATGTACTCTTTGCTCTATTTATTGCCGCGGCAGGGGGCATGCCGCCTAGCCTGATGGAAAAGATAGTTGAGGTTATTCGATCTTGCTGGATCTACTTTGGACGCCAACGAAGCGAAATGCTCATCCATCGACTACTTTCTGACCCCAATTTCTTAGGCTCGCAAGTTAGCGAGCGCGCACGAAGCGACTTTCTCACCTACATTTCCTCCCCGACTTGCGTCGATGATTCGCGCAAATTTAAGCGTGTACTGCTCGCTTTTTGCGACCACTTTAAGCGCAATCTTACTAGCCCTACGACCGGGATGTAATGCCTTGTAAGCTGCTAGTACAGGACTGTCGGGATAACGCCAAGGCGATACGTATTTGCAAACTGAAATTTTCACCTTTATTTTGTGAGCCAAATGCGTTTTTTAAGAACACGAAGCTCTCCTCTTTGATTAGCGGTTGTTCTTACTGAAAAGGCTTACCAACGTCCTTCCATGTCGTCGTATTGTTGTTGGTCTTCGCAACAATCAGATGGCCACTTGCAGGACGAGCAGCATTCGAATCATTCGACCACTGGAAAATCTTTTGCGCAATGTGCTCCGTCTAATTTTCATTTATAGGGTAAACAAACGTAAGGTTATGGTCATATTGCAATTGATAGCAAACTATCAATTTTTATACCTTGGTCCAGCTCGAGAAATCAGCATCTGCCATATACTTGCGGTTCATTGGCGTGTCAATCGTCGTTGGCAGCACGCCTAACACCGTTGCATCCTTGGGCAGCTCCGTCCTTTTGGCATAATAACAGCGCTTAGAGATGGTGGATGTAATATTGTTCGTGGCTCTAACGATCCTTACACAGCACTGGCGATCAAATGATGAGTTGCCGCTTTGCTCGCTCCATACGACACCATTCCAGGAGTAGCTTGCAGTGCCGCTGTCGCACCAGTAAGGACGAGTAATCCTCCAGGTACTAGCAAATGGCTTGCTAAATACGTTGCTACACAATACAAAACAGGAAGATAGAAATCATCAAAGAGCAAGGATAATATCATTATGTTTTCCTTACCTAGAAACGCTGACTCGAGATTCTTCTTGTGCATTTCGCCCAAATTAGCCAAAGACTCGGCATCGCGGATGGAGCCTCCTGCCCATCCACCAGCCGCACACACGACAGTGTTTACCTTTCCATTTCTAATAACAAGTTAGCTTTCATTAATGATTTTTAACCACGAAAAACACTCTTACTAAGACCTGCTGGAAATTTCCTCCAACGTCTGTTCCGCGTGCTGGAGTGTCTTGCTTTCAGAGAGAATTACATTGTTTTCAGCTTCCTCGTTGGCTGAAAATCCTACGGAGGTAACGTTCCATGACGCGCCAGTAAAGTGTTTTATAATGCCGCGACCGAGTGCGCCAGCGCCTCCAATAACCAGCACTTTTTTGGACATTATGACAATAACAGGTACTTTTCTAAACCCTCTCTACAACAATACATGTAGATATTGCAATAAAACGATATCAACTCCAATCTTTTTTAGAAAATACTTCAAGTAAAACTTACGAACTGTCTCAAAACAAATATGTGCACTAACGCCAAATATCTGTTAAATCTAGGAAAATTTCTCGGAGTGAAAGTCGAAAATGGTGCCATTCCGGTCGGAGGATGAATATCGTTTGCACATATTGTCCAGAATCTCTTCCAACGCATGAGGGCCACAGTAAAACACACCAACCTCTTCGCCTGGATGATTGGCTTTCGCCTGCGAAAACACTTTATCCCAATCAGGTCGACCAAAGTGCGTGAGCTGCTTGGTGTTCAAACCAGACACAAAATCTTTGCCCGTCTGTTCGTGCACAAACTCTTGGAACATTTTCAGCTGCGACGTGTTTTCGCTGCCCTTTAATGTACTCAAGTACTGGTGCGTCTCAATCACATTGTCGCGATCCATCTCGGAAATTTGATTCATCGTTTCTTCAAACCAGCTCAACGATTCTTGACCACGGGTCACCCAGTGAAAGTACAGTTTTTGGATCTTGAACGACCCAGGGTGTCGAACGTGGTTACAATTCGAGCACCGGTTGTCTTCCCACAAGTGTACCACGTCCTTTAAAATCGAAGCAAATGGGGTCACACCAATACCACCACCGACGCAAATGACTGTCTTATAGCGATGATAATCCTGCGTTGGAGCCCCCACTGGACCATCAAGGTAGATGTTCGGGTATATCTTTTTCCGCTCATGGCAATCGGCGATAAGACGCCCCAGAGCACTGGTCCAGTCTCCACAAATACGAATGTGGACACTCACATAATTGTCACCAGGAGCTGATGAAATTGTGAACGGGTGCCACTCATGGGAAGAAATGAGCGGACAGTTAACAAACATGTACATGCCAGGACGGTAGACAAATCGACGAGGTTTTTCCATGAACAATGCAACGGTGCCATCCAATTCCATTGCTTCCATGATACGCACAGGCGAGGCAAACATTTTTGCGTAACGGAAACGACGTTCGATGAGATAGATCAGGAACGGGGGAGTTATCCAGATATACGACGAGCTGCGAGCTAGCCAGGACAAAGCACCATGGGCCATCAAGATAAGCAGGAACGGTCCAAAGAGCATGTGCGAGTACCAGAACACATTAAATTTGCCTTGACGGAACTTGGGGATCGCAGCCAACGGGAACGAGATACAAGTAATAATGAAAAGAATGACACCTGTCCAGATCGGAAGTGCCTGGATCATGGTAGTGAATGGAGGGCGCACACCATTAACGAAGGCAGACACGCGACGGGTGACGAAAATCGAGCGCTGGATCTCGTCTGGTGTCGCAACTAGATACAAGTTGATCTCATTTGAAATATGGGCGACTGTGTGACTAAGGCCAGCCATCAGCAAGACGGTACCCGCAATCTTGTGGAAAGCGATACTGTCGTCGAATGGAATATAGCGCCAAAGGAACCGACTGCGTTTCATAACTTGAGTGATCGAGCGACACATGGGCAGCAAGACGAAGACGCAGTTGAGCATAATTACTTGAGCGTTGGCACGTGCAATACGTAAACCCCAGCCGATTGCAGGATCCACATCATAAGCAAACCACTTGAGCCAAAACGCAGCATTGTTCGCAAGAATGTACACGAGAAGCCACCATACTCGAAGCCGGTTGGCACTGTACCAAGCTTGAAATTTACTCTTGGGGTGAACAGGAGCCATGTACGCGGGTTCGACCTTTCTGAGATTGTAGGAATCGTTAATGTAAGGAGCAAAGACTTTGCGAAATTGCTCATATGTCATGGCCTCGTCCTTAACTTGAGCTTTATGGAACATCAGGTTGACCACCGTCTTAAAGTCCGTGCCAACCACATCTAGGTGAGCCGCCGAAAAGTTGGACTCGAGTAACTGGACGATCTGGTCTTCGATCACAAACCCTGAATTGTTTGGATCAAGTGTCTCAAAAATGAAACGTAGCTTCTCTTCCGCGTCAACTTCTAGATCCATGACAGCGTCAATAAGGATAGCATTACCATCGATCGTACCGTTGCCTGTAGCATACCCATCAAATTCATTGCCATCGACTTCAAATGCCTGTGAAAAGGTTTCACGCTCAATGTAGCCACCCTTGTTGGTGATACTACTCATTACATCACGGAGTGCATGGAGCTTCTCCATGGGCGTATAAGCGTCCATGGGCGCATAAGCCGAGTTGCTCGAGACGCTCTCGTAAGCCGACCTGTTGGAGCCGCTCCCGTCCATACTCATTGCCACAGTATATTTCTGTTCAAAGTTGCAGTCACCAAGAACTGGAACCGATCCGATATCAGTGCCAGGCTGAGGCCCGTATCTCGAGACCCCCATGGTCGACGACACGTTGGATGCACGCACTACTAGACTTTGACGTACCACTGACGCACCTAACATAGCTTGAACGTTTGGATGGCGGCGCTGTTCGCGCCGACCTTTACAGTTGGTGCTTGTATTGAATGCTGTTTGTCCAACAAAATGTGTACTGGTATTGCCCATGTTGATAAATTGACTACTATCCATGAAACTGGCAGTACTTGTTTTATGGAACGAAGTCGCCATGCCCGATCGCTGGGACATTGGTTTTGGGGGTGGCGGTACTTTAGGGGCTGGCACACGCTGGGCTTTCATTTGATTATTCATATTGATATGTCGGTTTGCTACACGAGAATGGGGAGATGGCGTCGAAATATCAACAAATGGTAAAGTATTCTGACCAGGCGTAATCTTGAGTTCGTCGGCGGGTGCATTACTCGGCGCCGGCTTCCCTGCATTGACGACCTGTACTCGTTTCGGTTGGTCACGATTCATAGTCTACCCACGTTCTTCGAGTGCGTCGAAGACAAAGTGTGGGTACAATCAAGTCGAAAGATTTAGCTAGACGAAACGCTAATCTTTTGACCTGTTGTAAGTGTCGACTTAGAGATGCGCCCAAACCGAGAAATTAGGGAGACGGAACTACTGATAGCCGTCTTAATCGTAAAAATGAAGCAAATATCGAAGTGCTCGACTTGGCAGCAAACTCGTTACAGTTCCATCTGGTCAGTGCCGCCTGGCTTTGAAAGTTCAGGCTGCCGAACTCTTACATTACGTGTTTCTACGTAATACTCCGTTTCTGTCACTAATTGCTGCGACTTTGTAACGGGATCGGGGAAAGCGAGGTTTGGATTTTTGGACAAAAGCGCGACGATATAACGAAGGCCAGCAAGAAGTTCAGCACTTCTGCATTCTACAGACTACACCTACTTGAAACACCGTATGCATTGCTGAATAGGCACACCCATCTGCGATACCGGCTGGAAGAAGACTTCCATCGGCGCCGCCGTGTTGAATTGGACTTCTTCTTTTTTGAGAACTAAGTTACCAATATATTAGAATTACAGTATGTCGTTTTTCTACTGAAATCGACGACACTCAGTGATTGAGGTTAGATATATTCTGTGCGAGAAAGTGGCTTGCACCAAATAAAGATTTTATATACTCGCGCCGCCACTGGAATGTCGTCAAACTTTCATTGGCTCACGAGCGACAACTACCTGTCGACTCACCGCAAAATTGAGCACAACAAAGACTACATTGTTGTGATGTTACTTCAACAGTGACTTAATACGGCACAATTTCGTGGGGTCTGCGATATGCTTTGGAATTTTTTTGTATGGTAATTTATCGTTGCAGGCTTCGTTAATAATTTGAGATATACATACATGTAGTTGCTGGTGCCACTGCGGAAGGTTTGTATAAAAGCAAATGTACTACTACTATATGTATTAGTTCATGATGACTGATTTTACTGTAACTTACTACAAACAGGTGGAAATGCGAGATGGCAAGTTTACGTTTGGCCGCATAGGAAGCACCCCCAGATGGAAAACGAGAGGGCCTACAACCTCTTTTTTGCTGGCAGTAATCCTGAATTCACGGCATTGTTCACAAGTTGACAAAAGGGGTGGAAAGTCTCCAACAATTTCATTTTCTCGAGTCGGAGGGCGATTATGTACAAATTCCACGAACCAGGATAATTTATGTTTGGCGCGCCGATTCGATCATTCACTGGTTAGCCAGAAACCATCCCGTTTTTCGATGCTGTCCAGACAATTTGATTGCATTAAGTTTACATGTACACTTCAAGTGCTAGTCTAGCAGAAAACTCGTTCTGTGATGTGTAGTAAGCCACTGAACAGTCTTTTTTGACAACCGTACTTCAAGAGCCTACGTAGATGCATATTTATTCATAGAACTTGACGGTACATGTACATGTATTTGTACGAGCTCAATATGCGGTGTCAAATGGACTGGCGATACACATGCGCACGGCTGCAGAGGTGGGGCGGCTATGTTTAGCAGTAACGCACGAGAACGTATGTTTTCCAACCCATTCTTGATAGGTAAATATCAGAACCAGGACCCGGACCCGTTCTCCTCATTAAAATGGAGGTCTATGTAAGCCCCACTAAATTAGAACAGGTCGGGTCCGTGGTTCGAATCATTTGGGTCCTGGTTCTAACATTTACCCGTCATTCTTGTTGTTAGAACGTAGTCTATTTAGTCAAATAAACTACTGTATTAGCTACAATAAATTGTCTTAATGAGTGCTGGAGACCGTGCTCTGATCTTTCATCGTCCTGTAGAGGAGGTGTCAACTGTCGCAGATCACTCGGTCGGTCGTACATCTCGCCGTGTATATTTTCCAGATATATCTAAAGCCTGATTCATCGCAACCGCGTCGTCGGTATGGCTTTTTCAAACTCAATTACTGCTTGTATCTGCGCTATTGTCTTCGTCCATAGTTGCCCTAGGTGTTCGTAAGCCGCCCTGTGGATTCCTTTAAACACTGCCTCGTTCCGAAGTTGTCATAACCATATAAAGCTCATTGAGCACAATGCCCACAATAGTCGTGCCATATCCTCACTGCACGCTCATGCTTGGTGACCACACCGAACTCGTAATCTCTCCATAAGGATCTGCGATATCGGTGGTGCTTGCTGCGTCGCAAACTGCCTTTGCAGTTGTTGGGTTTCTTTTAGATCAACGCTCCAGCCGTTCCAATTCGCGCCCATAATGGCTGGGCACGCGTACACCCCCACACAATATGTATGACCCCTTTCCCAGGTGCTTTACAAGCGGATCCATTGTGCACCCTCCTTGTGTTGAAAATCCATCGAAATAACTGTTCAATTGGAACGTAACCATCCTGTAAACTCTCCACCTCTGATAACTAGACAACAAATGATCGTGTTTCCAAAGATCGCTTGGCGACTGCTCCTGGATGAATCCATTCCAGGTTTATTGGGTCGTTTCTGTTCTTAACGAGGAGAGCAGCAGCCCAGTTAATTAACCCCAAGAACGATCGGTTGGATATTAATTGGGATCTGCTGGTAGATGGGTGTAAAGCAGCAATTATCACAGTTCGGAAGCGAGTGGCGCAACGCAGGCGACGGAAAGCAGCACAATTATCGAAATCTCTGCTTAGCATGACCACAACAAGGGATCAGATAATCAGCATAGCGGCCAATGAAGTGATCCAACAAAATAAGGTACGTATGGGAAGAAAATTAAGGCGTTCGAAGGATTCCATGAGATGGATCTTTAAGCGTACGGTCACGTGGGAGAGTAGTCAACGAGTCACTGCTATCAAGATAGCGGATCCAGGTTTTGATCTACGCAAGGAATTGAGTATTCCTGACAAATTTGTACGGGTCTGGTCGACGGTGCTGGGACGCAGTCATCGTACAGTGCACATCACGAAAATGGAGAATGAATTGGAGAAATTTGTTCACTTTGAGATGAAGACGAGTTACGAACGTGGAAAATAATATGTTAGTGTCGCCTATTGACAGAGGAAACAACGATAGCTTTGCGCAGTTTGGAAAGCCGAAAAGCAGGAGGCCCTGACGGGCTTAATAATGATTTAAATAAGGATTTCGTTGATGATATGATAACGGATTTATGCACAGTGTGCAACTCGATCTTACTCGGAGAGAAGCCACCTGATTCCTTTCTCGAAGCGGTAATCATCCCTTTACGGAGGAAAGGGAACTCGGCCGATGCTATGGATTATCGTCCAATTTCGCTTTTACAAACCAGTTATTGCTTCCAGACTCCAACGATTTCTAGGCCGACTTATAGGGGACTCACAACAGGGCTTCGTCCATGGTAGGTGTGTGGATCGAGCAGTGGCACTAATGCTAAATATGCTTCAACAATATAGGACGGAAATTCCAAGACGGCAGACGAAAGCGGAGGAGTACTTTTACTCGATTTTGCAAATGCATATGATACCATTGACTGAGAGTATCTATTCCTGGTTTTGGCAAAATTTGGTTTCTCAGATTCATTCATTTTTTGATGAGAAGAATTCATGGAGGAACGACGGCAAGATTTTTGGTAAATGGACAATTGTCGACTCCAATGCAAGTGGTTTCAGGAATCCGACAAGGCTGCCCGCTGCACCTCTCCTGTATATTATTGCAGTTGAACCGCTCGGATAGCGATAACCAAGACAACAAGATTGATGGCATCACTTCACAAAGAAGCGCACCGAAGTGGGCTCATAATTTCTCAGCGTTTGTTGATGATTCTACGCTTTTTTTCAAGGAAGGCAAGCAAGTAGACCGAGGTTTACAGGTGGTACATGCCTTTGGGAGTATAGCAAGATTGAAGATGCAACCAAGATGAGTCAAGTTATTTTGTGGAAACTGAGATACAGCCTACTTCATGGTATGATATACCGGTACTGCGACGGGGCGACACGGTGAGATAGCTCGGGTATCAGATAGGACACTTTTTTCTACAAGCAATAAACTGGGCAGGGCGAATTCGGACCATCCAGCGGCGTCTCCTAACTGCCACTAAATGCAGAACATCGGTCGATGAAAGAGTAACGTCGAATGCGATAGCGATACCAGCTATCCTTTTCACTGCAAAGATGTTTTTGCGTAACAAAGAGGTCCTAAGGGATGCAGTGGCACTACAGAAGCGGTTTGTTTGGAGTAAATCTACCTCTACGGAGATGGACACACACAAGATGCCACCGCTGCTATTGTTCAAGCCGAAGAAGGCAGGAGGACTAGGGCTTATCTCCATCCCGGCAGCTGTCCATACTCTAACAGTGAAGGAGGCTACGTTGTGGTTGCTGGAGCCACATGACCGATATAATATTGCGTAGCGTAATTGGAGTCATCCTTCAAACGTGAGACAGGGCAAGAAAGTGGTCGACTCACAAGAGGTAACGAGGTCTCTATGGTACGCCGATAATTTAGCTCAAGCCTTTGGACCGAGCGCAGAGGAGCGACAACGATTAAAACAGTACGTTAAACAACATTTGATGACCTAAAGGCGAAATGCGAGACACAACGTGTCCAACCAGCAAAAGGAGTACGAACAGGAGAAGTAGTACAAGTCAAGGCAGATTTATCGAAGATTTCATGGCATGGGTTAGGGCCACGGCATCTTACACAGAAATAGGGTGGGTATACCTGGTGTGCAAACCCTTGGATTGCGGATGTGGCGGCGTCTACATTAACTCCGCTGAAGTATGGCAGATGTAAGCAGATGCGACTGCAACTATTAGAAATCAAGCTAGTAACATAGAACACCTTCTCCTAGATGGCTCAATTTAACGAGGACCAAGGACATACACGGGCGAAAGTAGGAAGATGGCTTCTAGCGCTTGTGCACTGTTCTCCAAGAATACAATAGGACAGCACCTAGGGGTGCCAGGACCGTTGAAACTGCTTTGGACGGCACAACAATGGACTCACGCACGGTGGACGTTTCAAACGTTTCGGAGGATAGTGGGTGTGAACTTATCAACAGGACAATAGTGCGAATTACAGCAGCGACAGGATGGTATCTATTGGGACTGTATTTCATTGGGGTACCAAAAGCAAGTTAGTACTGAAGGAACAGACAAGAAAATGCTACAAGGGTTGGTTTTCGAGGCGCATCCACGTATCCATGGAATACCATGGGAAGTGGCAGAAGGAGCTAAACTCCACATCAAACATTGGCTTCGGAGTTCTTTTCGTGGATCTTACTATAGATTACTCTCACGACCACTACAACGGATTGACTTCCTCCGTCACTCGTAACTTGTTTGCACCCCTTACTGGGTATTGTAGTCGGAAATGGCGCTTTTGTGGTGATGGTGATCTACTATAGGTTCTCGTAAGAACAGTGTAACTTCTTCGAGGTCCGAAGGTACTAATGGTGTGCACGTGTCAACTCGTTGAACCCGATCATAGTAGGCCTCTGGAATATAAAAAAAAATCCTATCCAGCCGACCCGCCGTGTCTCCTATCCAGAAAGTAAACTGTGTGCTTGTACGCTGATTTGTGCTAATGCTGCATCATACCAACGAAATTTCTCGACCAGCCGGGCTAGTTCTACACTCTCCGTCTTGGAGTCCCGTAATGTTCCATTCCGATCAAGATGTGGTACTTCCACGCAATAAAAATCCTCGGCGATAATGATGCTGGGATGAGCTTGTACGTCCCACTTCGAAATACCTGTAAAAAACTGTGCACGATTTACCTTAGTATCATAAGGTACATAGATGTTGAATAATGTCCAGTGGTCTAATTTCGCAGATATGATCCGTTCATTCCATCCATGGCGTTTCCATGGTCTCGCCTTACTCCCCTGGCTTGGTGTCATTAAGATGCCTACCCCCCCCCTCCACTGTTTGGTGTGATACTCCAATAAGCCAAGCGCTGGTCTGGGTTAATAGAGAAATTTCGCACAGCGTTCGTTATCTTTATCTCCAGATTTTACCTGTTATAATAAATTTATAGGTTGGAGAATATAGAATGATAAAGGTTCCATTCTAAAGATTTTGGCCCGTGTGAAGAATGAGTCTTTATCATCAAAGGCGAGTACCGTGGCTGACCAACTTTTTGTCATCGACGGTACTCGAGAAAAGAAAGAAATCTCTTTGTGTGTCTAATTAAAACGGACATGTTAGCAAACATCCTATATTCTCTAGCTGATTCCGCCGGGCCGAAATGTGAACGGGGGTATACAGCGTTGGAAGGCCAGTTACTATTATTACCCCCCAACCCCTATCATCTCTGGCGCCATAGCCAGCAACTCGACTTGAGCTTGATACTCTTGTGTTTGAGTGAGCGAAAGATATCGGTTGAAATTAGTCGTCGGGTAAAGGGAATTGAAGTTTACCAGGTCAGTCACTGTGATTGAATTTAGCAGCGTAAGACGTGTGACAAGAATCAGGGTGTGCCGAGCCCCATGTGGCCCGGCTCGAAACTTAACGTGGATTACAAGTGACTTACTTTGACGCAGGGGAGTTTACAGACGTCGACCACGACGCAAAAGAAGACGATCGGCGGGGCATGGCAGCGATTCTCAAAGTGACAATGGGAGAATAGTATGATCGGTTGTTTGCTTGTGAAGTCTCGAGTGGTGGACCGAGTGGACGATACGATTTGTGGAATCGACCGAGTGGTCGATACGATTTGTGGAATCGTAACGTCCACTCGGTCCACCACTTGAGACTTACAAGCAAACAACCGATCAAACTATTCTACCAAAACACCTTCACTTTCCACAGAAAAGTAGAAAGTGAAGGTGTTTTCTGACAATGAAGAAGAAGCTCTGTGTTCTCAGTCTGCGATACTTGTGCACTCACTCACACGGCTATTTTTTCGCGATGATGAATTAATCAAGGTGCTGATAGGCGATCCCATCAACGTTTTTGTACTGTTTTCGACCGAATCATATCATTTAAGGTAGCTTAGCTGTGCTGTTTGATAGACAACAAAACGTGGCAATAGAGAGATTTCGCAGTGAAAGAACATTTGTTGGGGAGTCTCGAAGTATCGGAATGAATCCAGTGTCTCGTATGATTGGAATGATGAGAATGCGGAGATAGACACAAGCTGCATTCGTTAGAGTCAGCACTTGTCCTAACAGAGTGTAAGCTGATTTTCATGGGCATTGAAAATATTCACACTATGCGTAACAGCTTTCACAAACTTGTGGATTTGTGTACAACGAAAAAAAATAGCGACAAGTGGCTGGAACATTTAGCGTCGACCCATTGGATGGATCATATCTCTCGTATCCTGGAGTCGGCGGTTGAAATTGCTCGCATCGTCAAGGAACAAAAGTCGAGTGTTTTGATTCTCTGTAGCGACGGATGGGACCGAACAGCCCAGTTGACTTCGTTCTCTGAGCTCCTCATTGTTCCCTACTATCGAACGACTGTTGGTTTCAGCCAGAAAGAATGGTGTTCGTTTGTCCATAAAATTAGAGATAGAACGTCCCACGGAGCGAGCAACAACTCGAACGAGTATTCACCATTTTTTCTGCAATGGATGGATTGTGTGGGGCAGGTTTTAGTCCAATTTCCCTTTTGAGATCAACGAGCGCTATCGGTTTGGTACGTTCTTGTAAAAATTTAGAACGGGAACGGAGGAAACAAGAAGCTCTTCATCCGACGCAGTCTTTATGGTCCTATCTTAGCACGTCAGATAATGCCATTGTCATGAATCATTTCTACCAACGGCACAATACGTTTCAGGAGGCGAATGTTACAGCTACGAGGCAGTTCTTTGAAATGGAACCCGTAACGACCTTATCCCAAGCGTCTATGACGCCGCCTCGTGACTCCTCAAAAGGCAGATCAGAAAGCGTCTCTTGGAGGAGCATGATGTCGTCATTGGCCGTAAAGTTGTGTCGCTTTGTTGGCGTCGCTTCTTCCAGGTACGTCAATAGATGTGGATAACAAAGTGTAACTGTCAATTGTTTAATTGTTGGCATATGATTATCAATCCCCTATCATAACAATTACTAAATTTGATCTTCACTGCGAAATCTTATTCACCCAAATTTTTATCTTTATCATCAGCGGCAGAATGACCACTGAAGGTAAAGATAAACTGTAGCTGCCAAATCTCACTATTGTATTGCCACCTTCTTTCGCATGCGGCCGTAATGTCCTCTGCTTCTGCTCTGGTGGTGACATGTGTCTCCTGAATGACAATACAGTCCGCCCAAGAGTCGAGATGTGTACACCTCCACGCCTGTAACCACTGCATTCGGGACTGCATCTTGAACCCTCGCACATTCTGAGTAGGTTCTGACCCCGGTACTCCTGGTGTCTCATCTGGTCTGGTATCTCTGCTACTTTCAGTTGGCTATACGCATCCATAGTGTTCATTAATCGCTGGACTTTTTGCTGGTAAGGTGGCCTCTGTAAAGCGCCCTTAGTAGAGCAAGAGAGGATCTGCCTCTGATGTCCCGTTAGACATTTCTCTGGGACATTTGCTTTGACCTACATCACCTACAGTAGAAGACACATTAGTGACTGCTTTGTTGATTAAATCTGACATGTTCTGTCACGCTGTCGCATCCTCGTGTTCCAATCGACGTGCGAATTTTCTCAACTCCGGGATCTGCTGTAGGGCTTTCTCGTATCAGTACAGTTTTGTTACTATGGACTCGCGTGGCATGGCCTCTTCCCCAATTAGCGCTGCTATGTGAGCACTATGTATGTTGGCACAGATCGACATGTTTGCAAATTTGTTCTTTCACATAACTTCCAGAGAGAGTCGTTCCCATACTTGTGATCTTGCATGCATTTCCATTCGTGTCGACATGTACGAATGGCTTCTTTTTGTGATCTTCCTGTCACTGCTTTCACTTTTGATTACCACGCCACTAGCATAGACGTCATCTATTTCCCACAACGGCCGTCTTGACTCGTTGTTACTAAAAATTCCCAGCATTCAAACGCCAATTTCTGGTAAGTTCCCGCAGTACCTCTGCGCTCAGACTTTGTAATATGCAGTGTGGATGACTGAAGCTCTCAAGCAACTGCATGATTGCTACCCCCCCCCTCTTTGCCACCACTTTCAACCAGATACGATCTTCGGCTCCAACCTGTAGAAATAAGGTGCCTTGGTGATGATTCCACACTGATTTCATTGTGTTCCACACTCTCTCTTAATTTGGCATTGTGTCGTCCTGTGGTTGTTTACCCATATCAGTTGCTTGAATTTCGTCAACAATTCACGATGAACTGGCTCTATAATTTTGGGTTGATCTGGTCATAAGCTTCTGCGACTGCCCGTTTCTTATGCGTCCTCTTTCTCCGCATCGAGGATTGCGGCCTTCTGTTCTGGCGGCGTTTGCGCTCCTCCGTCGTTGTCGTTCCTCATATGCTGCCTCCTTGAATGTAATGTTGGCTGTGAGATTCCTGACGTTCAGGACGGCATCTCCTGCATCTCCGTGTTCCATGTGATTCCTTGGGTTAAGTCTTCCAAAATTAAAACGAATTGGTCCCTTCTTGTACTGATGCCAGTGAAGTAACTCCGAGACGTCATATGTCTCTGCAAAATGACGCCTGATTCTTGGATCTCTCAGATTCATAGAAGTTCGGCCTGGCTCTCTGGCGACAAATACGTAACTGCGTCTATTAAAAAGTACAACAGTGTATCCATACTTTTTCCGAATTCAACAGATGTTCTATCTGGTTGTGGGCGAATTGTGGTGCCGTCACTGTGTCTTTTAAGCGTGTGGGCTCAGACATCGTCATAAGCTGGTTTGTCGTAAGTCCAGAGTCAAGATCAATGGGCTCAGCACCCTGACCTTGTTGGTCCCCATTAGCCTTGAGTATGGCATCTATTTCTGCCATGCTGGGCTGAAAACCCAGTCGCAGTTTGGATGCTACTACTTCCTGACACGCACTAGTTTCTTGTTCTGTTCTCGAATCGACCATCTCGATGTCTGGTGTGTTCGCGACATCGCCTTCGTTATCCTCGCGATGCGTCCACCCACGAATGTATGCCTGATAGTGGGCTGTGGGCTGCCTTAAAGAACAGCACTATAGACAGTTTACCCCCTGTTGCTATCGCTTTCTTTTTTAATTTAATCACTTCCTTAATACAATGCGCAATATGAAGTGGATACTCCCCACGGTCGCAAACTTCTTCCTTTGTGCCATTCGTGTTTTTGGTGCATAATAGATGACCCCAACTTTCTCATTCGTCGCATCTTCGCTGATTACATAAATGTGTCGTTGCAACATTGTTCCTATACAGCCTAAAGTATCGTTGCTCCCCCACATCTTACAACTTACCGTCTCTTCTAGTGCTGAAGGGCTGGTACCATAGTCCACTAGATATCTCTTAAACTCAATTTCAGATTGACGCGCGGAAATCTTATCATATCCCCGCCCGAGACTGCGTAAAGTTTGTTTACGAATACCCGGGGGACACTTTAACTGGAAGTCCGTCATCCCCCTGGCTAAGCAACTTTGTTTTAGTCGTTTCGTCGCAACTTCAAGAATCTTAGGGTTGGATTCTAATGACGAGTTGAATAATGCCTGGGTTATCCCGTACGCCTGACTGTTCCCTGTTGGTGGCGTCTTTACCTTTTGGAAACCCATTACAACTAGTGCCTCCCTCAGTGTATACTCCTGATTGGGAGCCTCTTCCTCATCCTCCCAAGCAAAATACTGCATATGCCCTTCTTTTTGGTAATTCCATTACATAACGGCGTTAATGCATCTTTGACTTGAGATTCGATACTCAGTAGATCTGCCGTTGATCGGTTACGTGCTTGACTGACTTTTTTACTTCAATTTTCAAAACTTACCGGGTACGGGTTTCGGGTCGGATTCTGGAATTGACTCGGGTTGATTTCCGACTTACCATTATTTTGCGAAA
This sequence comes from Sclerospora graminicola, assembly GCA_001887855.2. Classification (NCBI taxonomy): domain Eukaryota; phylum Oomycota; class Peronosporomycetes; order Peronosporales; family Peronosporaceae; genus Sclerospora; species Sclerospora graminicola. Next base: position 16,246 of record MIQA02003627.1, on the reverse strand, counting down.
CTCCGGGTTTCGGTTCATGGGTTTTGTTATTCCCGTTGAACTCCTGACTCCTCTTGATCCTTTTTTGTCTTGGCTACCTGATGACTCCCCTCCTGCGCCTGTCTCAGCCCCTTTCCAATTGCAATTCACTGTGGTCCAGTTATCGTTTTTTTTTCAGTGTCACTATCTCGGACGAGTGGCTCCCTTGTGGTTGATTTTTGCTCCGATGGCGTCCCCCTTCTCCTGGCCCTCCCGGCTTTTCTTGGCTCCCCAAGTCACCCGTTCTCTCTGCTGCCTGCCGTTTTGTCTTATCCTGTTGCCCCCGAAGATCGTGTAGATTGTCTTGGATAACACAGTTCTCGCGTAATTCCTTACGTAAGGCTTCCATACTGGCGAAAATCGGTTCAGGTGAGTATATAAGCTCCACGTCCTCTACTGATACTATTAAGCAGTTTTCCTTGTGCAATTGTTCTATCGTGACAGGACATGACGTCCAGCCCCTCCACAATACAGACAGTGAATTCTTCCTCTCGTTTCAGGATGTTCGAGAGTTAGGACGATCCCAGATCACACTAATCTCGTTATGACGACCAACCTTTGAGGGAAACCACTCGTGAGATGAGTATCGCCCAATCAAGTGACGTAGCCGACAAGGTACCACCTTGGTCTAATTCCTCGAATCTGAACTCCACCGGAATCGATTGAAGAAAACCATGAAGTTTGATAATGCCAATATTGCGAGTGACATTACGGACAATAATAGCGTATCCCGGCTGAAATTCCATTCCAGTTCCTTTGCCCGCGATTTGTATGTCCCAAATTGGTTCTTCTACCCGCTCTTTTTCATGCATGTTAGTTAGCCTGTGTACTTGTTTATGATAAGGGACTACAACTCCCACATTAAACGATTAGCTATTTCCCTGGTAACAAAATATAAATTCAAACTGTGTTTCGACTGGTCGTTTCCCATAATTGTCCGTTTTCCATACCTCGATCTGTAGCCGCGGTTGAGATACTTTCTTGTAAACTCCGAGTGCTTTGAAAAGCCGTCTTTACCGACGAGTCTCTCCATAAATCCATAATTAAACACCCTTCCACGCGTACCCTTTTCGCCAAAACCAGTCGTAAACAATCTCTTGACGTCAAAATCTGCTGCAAAAACTGGGGTAGTGTTCGCGATAAGATCGTTCCTTCTGCTAGTTCTTGAACAAGGATCCACTCCACTGGAATACCATCCCTAAATTTCTTTTTGCTCTTTCTTGTCCATTCGTCGTTCGCACACCTTCCTCAGTTTAGCATCATTTTCCTGCGAGTATACTGCTGGATTGAAAAGATATTCTTGAGTTGAGTTTAGTGTCGTCGGAGTAGGCTGCGCCTCTCCTGTCACCTTATGCACCCATTACTGTCTCCTTTCACTGCAACTTCCACTTGACAACTTCCTACCATCCGTGACAAAACCAAGTCCAGTGGTTGGTTGTTCTTCTCTGCCAAAAAAAATTTGTGTTTCCACACAGACCAGTTCATGTTGTGCGTTATCACTACCAGCTCGAACAAATCCATTAATCTTTCTTGCTCCCCAGCTTTTAACTCCGGTCATTTCCGCCCCGAAAAACTTGCCCGCGTGTTTCTTCCCTTTTGACTATTAAATGTTAGTTTAAACAGTTGGTGAATAACGTCCAACCACGTTTGTAGTCGTGGTCGCGTCTACTCCGCTTCCGTTAGTGCCCTGGGCAGATCCTCCGGAGTATTCATTTTTCGAGGTTCTTCCTCCTGCACTATCTCTTGCTGAGCTGACACGTATACCCGCCCCTCGTCCTGCGAAGGACTCACTTCTTCTGTTCCTTGGTTTTCTTCAGACTTGTCAGTAGGTTCCTGCGTCTCCTCTCTTTCCATGTTCTCGTCTACCTCAGTCTCTTGAGACTCAAGAACAATTTTATCAATTTCAGGGGAGTTCTCCCTCTCTCCGGCGTCATCGGTGCCTGTGGCCGCCCCCGGTGGTTTATGAGAGGGGCTTTCTCTCCTCTCCAGGGTTGTCACCTGGGAGAGTCATTAGCCAATTCTTGCTTACGTTGACTGTAGTGCTAGTAGTCCAGAACCCAGACCTACCTCGTCTTGGTAGGTGGGGTCTATGCGGCAAATTCGGAACTGATTTACCCGTCATTCTTATATAAATATTGTATTTATATACAGTATACAGTATAGCTTGTAGTTCGAAAACGTATACATATACGTTTCGCCAGCCATGTTGGACATCCCAATTCGCAACCAAAGCACGCAAGTAGGACTCAGCAAGAAGAACCCCGGGCAGCCAGTTTGCTGGCCTCTGGCCTTAGGCGGGAAGTCCCCCATTATGGGGACAAGGCAACTCGAGGAGGCTTACGCTTTGTAGCGGCCTGTAAGGAAAGCAGCACGATGTGCGAGCCGTTAGGTGAGCAGTCCATGAAGATCCGAAGGAAAAGGGTGAACGGCAGTGTCAAATGACAGCTGCCCGCCCAGAAAGGAATAGTGCAATGCACACACGCTTCGTCGCGTTCGTAAAGGGAAGAAACAGGACGTGCGAGCCATTAGATGAGCAGTCCATGCAGATCCCAAGGAGAAGAGTGAATGACAGTGTCAAGTAAAAGCTGGCCGCCCATAAAGGAAAAGTGTAAGGCACACCCTTTCAGTCATTCTCAACACGCTTCCGAGTCAACGACGTTTTCGCGCGAGCGCTACCAGTTCCACGGAAGCGAACTACCATTGAGGTCGTGATGCCCGTTGAGACCCAGTACCGGATTGTATTTGTAGGTACAAGCATAACCGGACATCTCTCGTTCTGAGTAAAATACAGGTTCCGTATGCGCACGTTTTCTTCAAGACAGGCAAGAAGAGCTCAGAATGTCCGCCCCAGAAGGAGATGAAAAGATCACTGTCAAGGCGCATGCTTGATGGCGAAAAAGCTCCGGGTGATATCCGGTCGCCGGTGCCCGCCTAATGTTACCTTGTCCCAGTGTGATACGGTACTTCGACGACACCGTCACCTGTCGCCAAGTCATGTTTGTGATTTGACATTTTAACCCCGGACTTGATCAATGAGTCCACGAGCCCTCTTTGATGTGCCCCCCCCCGTGACATCTGAAAAACCAAGTCGGCAGATTGAGACGTAGATTGGAAAAAACTTGAGTCATGATAGAAAAGAGCAAACACCATAGACTCTCAAGTAGATTGTAGCGTTAAGGCTAAATAGACTACTTTTCAAACTCAAAAAAAACTTACTGACTGCCGTGTTCTTCAGGTGTTGATTCTTGGGAAGGTTTGTAGTCCGAATCATCAGATACCAAAGATCCTAATAAAAGTAGTTCTTCCTCATCCGATCTGTCACATCATACTTTATGGTACCACTGGAGAAGAGTAGGTTCTGAAATTTGATATTTTTGCATAAACCAATTATGTTCCGAAATTTGATTCATATCTGCCACCATTAACGATACTTGTTCTTTTAGTGACAATCGACTGACAGTTTCGGTCAGAAATGGAGCACCTCCAGCATCCTCGGGTCATGGGTGAGTATTATCTGCTCAATTTTACGCTTTAGGTCGTGATGGATGGTTGGGCCTTGGAGGCGTAGAATTAACTCGTGAAGATCGCCGCCCATGCTTCAAGGCGGGTGTGCACTATAGGTCGTGATTTGACTGAACGAATTGAAGAAGGGTCTGAATCCTCTCCGAAAGTCATAATTTTGTCCTCGGGGCGCATCTGCTTCAGCCATAATTACATCTCTTTTTGTATGAAGTACGACCTCAGATGATTTATCATCATCCAATTCCTCGTCTGCGTCACTATTAGGTTCACTTTCCATCATATCAATGCCCCGTTCGCATAATTGGGTGAGTCCATTGTCCTTTAGCCCACTGTGACCTTTTCCGAGTGCTAGTCATAGGCGACCACAGCAATTTTGACAGGGTTTGGTTGTACCGTGGAGACATAGGTGCCGCCTTTGGCATGCATTTTACGGTATCCCAAAAAATTATGTGCAAAATACCAAACTTATGTGTTAAACACTAACCTATTATATGCGTGACGTGGGGTTAGAAGTGTGTACCAAGTTAATCCACGCGTAGATGCACTGTCTAGCCATAGGATAGCTTAGGTTACCTCTGCGTGTCTCGATATGAGAGAACGCGCAATCGTCTGGATCAGGATGACTTGGACCTAATTTCGGACCACTAGGATTATTCCTAAAATAAGTTTAGGTAATATAGCTTTTACGATTTGCTTAAGAACTGATGTGTAAAGTTTTAGCTCTTAATAGTAAGCCCCGCCTATGAGTGGCAGTCGCCTATGGCATGCATTTTAGGGTACCATGAAAATAAGCAGAGTAATGTCGCTTCAAAATGTAATAAAATAGGCATCTGTACATGACCCTCTTGTGATTCCTTTTTTAAGGACCTCTACTTTCCCACTGAAGGGAAATGGGTATTGCCCACTCGCCAAGTAGCTTTTGTTATTCTTGTTCCTGGTTTCAGGGGGAAAATGAATGGCTCCAGGAGTTGTAGTGTTTTCTGGTGGGAGGCTTATTATAAAAATATCCTGTTGAAGCAAGGTACTAATGCACGTTAAAGTATCATTACTTCCCCGAGCTGTTGCAGGAACCACATCTGATAGACTAAAACCACTAGTAAGGAAGTCCTCCAAATACTGTTGAAACTCCCGATTAGATTCTTTAGCTAATATTTTGTAACCCACGTCCTATTCCATATAAAGTTTGCTAACGTATGCCCGCAGGGAATTTCGCGTCAAAATCTAATAATGCCCATGTTTGATATCCTTCCTTTAAGCTTATCGCTAGTTGTTCCAGTAACTGTGTCGTTGCATCCAAAAGTGTTGTCGAGGCTAACGCCTGACAGTGCATACACTTGACAGTTTCCTGTCGCGGGTGGGTCAATCATCCTTCTGCCCATTACCTGGACTGCCTCCTGAATTGTAATCGTCATTCCTTGCAAGTTTCATTTACCATTTAATGGAAACCATTGAATCGTCCCGTCACATTTCGTAATCTCCGTACGTAAACAGTCCACTTGTGTCTTTATTTTACTTTCTGTAATCATGAGTTCCGTTTGTATTTTGTGCTTTTATGTGGCGAAGACTTTGCCATTGTGATAGCTGATTGTATCTTTCGCGGCGTTTTCAAGGGAGACTTCGAGTTTTCGATACTGGCTTGAAACTTTTCGGATTTTACAACTTCCTCGATCGAGAGTCCTTCTGTAGGAGATACCGATTGATTACTAGCGGTCGCTGGGTTGGTGTCGTTGCCCTGTGGCAGGTTTTCAGGATCGGTCTGAGAGTGCAAAGCATTAGGCTTTGTTGGCACTGATCCTCCGTCTGGGCTTGGGGCTATTGATGTTCTTTGCGATTGTTCCGAGCCCTTCTGATCTGGAGAACGTGGTAATTCAGAAATATGCTTGGAGCGTTTGGGATGATCACGTATCCATCCATTCATTTGTTGGGCTCCGCGGTTTTTTTGCTAATCCTTCTCCGGTGGAGCTTGTTCAACTGAAATATCTTCCTGCGGACTCTGTTGCTGCTGACCGGACTTTATTGTACTTAGTTCTGGATTAGCGTCTGTATTACGCTCTTTTGTGTCTTCTGCTCGGCACGAAGTCGATTTTTTTTTCACTTGCAGACGTAGCTCCTCCATGCTTCTGAACGTTGACTTGCGTACCTGTATTTGCTTCATGTCTTCCACAGTTATGACGATGTATCCCGACTTAAGTAATTCATCAATAGACACCGTACACTTCCGCATAGGGTGCTCCGCTTTCCCACATCTTAAGCACTGGCGTATTCCCTTCATCTGTGGATGTTCTAGGATAAGCATAGTTTGGCACCAGTATATTCTTACAATACCTGATAATGCTTTAGGACAAGCATCTGCCTGAAAAATCAACTCCCAGGAAGTAGATGTATCCGAAAACGGTCCTCCTTGGTCAAGGTCTTCCAGTTGGAATGGTACGTCTAATATCGATTTCGACATTCCGTAAAGTTTGATTAGGTCCATTGTTCGTGTCACGTTTTTTAGGATGCATGAATGATCCCCTGTGGAAATAGTCCTCCCCATTTTTATCAACTTCATTTTTCCAAGCTGATGCTTGATAGAGTTTTGGCTTGTGCCACCAGTGACCATAGTTCTGGCGAGCCAGTTGTCCGTGTTGTTGCTGCTGTAGCGATGCTCTCCTTGATACAGCGTGTGCTTAGAAATGCATCTTTAATTGGACTTTCTCCATTTAGGTCCATGATCAGACAACCTTCAACCTGTGCTCGTATCGTTTGAAGTAGACGTACTTGGTCCTCCAAAGACATTATTCATTTGACAAACAGAGGAATTGCTTTGCCAATACTGTGCCTTCAACTAAATCTTGGGCGATTTTGCATTCATTTGCTGTTCCTTTGCGCATCTGATCCGGGGCGTACTCTCCGTACTCCTGTTCACACACTGTCCGTAAAGTCACAATCTCTTGTGGTTCATAACTTTCTTCTTAAAAAGAGGTGGCTTTGTGGAAAGAGATCCAATCTTTCCTAACGAGCCCCTTATTTTTGAAGCTCACCCTGTGGCAGGGGCGGGTTCCGTAACAGACGTCTGTACCGCTTCCTGACCGAAATGTTTCATCAAAAGCCCTTAAAATGTTTGATTGGAGCACTGGACGCTCAGACCTGCCCCTACTGTCCTTTCACGCCAAACAGTCCACTCCTTTTTGTGGGTAATTACCAACTTTTCAAGCAAATCCAGTAATCTTTCGCATTCACCTTTCTTCAACTGAGGGAGACGCTGTGCGATCGGGGATAAACGTGAAACTGGACCTTTCGCCTATATATATTAATCTGCTCGAATATTTGTTGCATGAGATCTAGCAATTCTTGAACGCGTGGGTTTGGATGCACTGCCTGTTCCATAGCCTGTTTGAGTGCCTGTACCATATCTGCAACCGAACTTTTACTGTTTGCTGGTCCCTTCGGCTGTTTTTTTGTCTTTGCTGAATTATTAGCCACGCTTGATTTTTGGTGAAGGTCAACCGGTAAAACCGGTTCTGATTCCGGTACTTGAATCATCTGTGATGTTGAAGCGACCCCGATGGCTCCTGGAAATGGGGAGCAGCGGCGTCGGTCTCCTTTACCGGTAGTGGCCCGTCGGATGACATGCTTTCATTGTCAGGGGGATCGTTTATAGGATTTTCGGTATCTGATGATTCGGACTACAAACCTGTTGGCAAATGTAGATGTCCACGTAATCACTTGTAGCTAAACGTAACAGCAATAAACACCAGTTAATGCGTTTAAGACCTTGTTTGCCACAATGTATCGTCCTATCGGTTAGTATAGGCTATCTGTGTATGTTGTGCGTGTTCTCTTCACTCGAAATGTCCGGCCGGTAAGTGTCGGACGCGGGGAAGTGTTCAGGACGCGTATGCTAGACGTTCTGTTTACTCGACAAAAATGAAAGTATATATTATGTAAATTTTAAGTGTGTTTTTAGCTAAAATTCCACTTAACCTAAAATTCAGAATATGCATAGAAACCACGATAATCTCGATAGCAGGAATTTAACGTCAGTTTTCATTTCATGTAACATCATCCAAAATTCCAACACTCCTTCCGAGAGTACCGGGGCTTCGTGTGCAATCCACATCAACGTAAATGTAAAGACCATAGGTTCATCAGTAGCGCATCATCGCCATAACCGTAATAAAACATCATTTTAATCCGATCTGTTCGCACAATTCTTGAATCCTCGGTGCATGTAAAGTTTTCGTAAGCAGATCTGCTACCATACTCGCGCTTGGTACATGCTCAGCCTCCACAATTCCACGTTTCGTAAAGTCCTTCAAGAATTTCAATTTTACGTCAATGTGTTTCGCACTCGCCGCGCTCGCCTCATTCTTAAGCTGTTTAATCGCGGCTTGATTGTCAATCTTCAACACGATTGGTGTCTTCGTCTTCACACCTAATTCCTCGAAAAGCTCCTTCAAACCAAGTGCCTCTTTTCCACCTGCGGCGGCCGCAACAAATTCCGCCTCCGCAGTCGACAGAGCAACAGATCCTTGTTTCTTACAGCTCCATCCCGCAATAATTCCACACACAAAAATTACATTTGCACTGATGCTTTTCCTGTCCACACGATCAGCGGCGTAGTCAGCGTCGCTATAACTAACAATTCGCAAAGGTAGTTTCATCTCTCCATCTCCACGTAAATGTAATTTCAAAGCCTTGGTGCCCTTCAAATATCTTGCAATTCGTTTTGCAATCTTGAAATCGCTCAGACTTGGTGCATGCGTGTGCCTTGTGGCACGGTGCACCGCAAACGATATATCCGGGCGAGAAATTCGTGATATCCATAACAAACTCCCCACAAGGGACTGAAAATCTTTCACCGTGGGCCCTTTTCCACGAGAATCAATCGGTAATTTTTCATTCAGTTCTTCATATTCTTCCAAACTTGATATAGGCGTTTTTACCACATTCGCCTCCTTCAAACCATGCTTGTCCAGCATCTCCACGATGGTGCTCTCCTGATCAATGGTATATCCGTTCGTTGGTTCACCCGCAATTCGCATACCGAGAAATTTCTCCACATTGCCCAAATCTTTTAGTTCCAAAACTTGCATTTTTTCGAAAAAGACATCCACTAAATGAGTCTTCGTAGCTGTTACCAATAAGTCATCAACGTAGACTCCAACCACAATCGTGCCTTTTTCATCAATCTTCACAAAAATACATGTGTCCGTCAAACACTGAGAGAAATTCATCTTCACCAAAGTGTCGCACAATAGTTCGTACCATAAACGTCCTGCCTGTTTAAGGCCGTAAAGATTTCGCTTCAGTTTGAGCATTAGCTCTTTAGCATTTGTAGCTCCCAACTTTTCCAGTGTGTCATCCGAAATTTCCATGCCTTGATGTACTTGTAGATAAATGTCGTAATCTTGTTCAGTGCTTGCCTTTGGGTAGGCGCTCGGGACATCTCCATGCCTTGCCGGCACATTCCACACAATCGACAGTATTAATATGGTTTTCATATTATTTATCTCCATAACCGTCGAGAAAGTAAAAAAATAATTTTCGCCGTACACCTGTTTGTCTCCACGTGCCACTAAGCGAGCCTTGTATCTTTCAACAGTGCCATCATTCTTGAGTTTCGTCTTGTAAACCCACATGGTGGGTAAAGTTTTTATCCCATCTTTTCGTTTCATCACTTCCCATGTCTTCAAGTCTTCTAGGGCTTTTAATTCTGTCTTCTCAGCGACTGCCCACTTCTCAGATTGCCCCCCCTTATGGGCTTCAAAGTAACTTTTGGGGTCCGGCGTTCCAGCGATTTTCCCACTGTCCGGATTGTCGACGTTACACACCGCAAAAGCAAAAAAACGAATTTTCTTCGTTTACTCCATTTACTTCTTCATCATTCGAAACTTCATCTTCAATTTCCCTGCGCTGTTTTTCATCCTCTTCGTACTCAATCAATCTCTGCGTCTTCTTTATTTTTCTCACCGACTTTCTTGGCGGTAGCGTTTGTTTGTATTTCTTGTCGCGATTTTTTGTTGTATTCTCCTTCGAAAGTGAATTTTCTCCACTGTTGTCGTGACTTATCTCCACATCGTCATTAACCATACGTAACAACTTTTCATTCTCCTTCTCTCCTAAGGTCTCCACGTGATAAACATGTCTCGTAGTCGTCACAACCCTGTCCTTCAAGAGCAACACCTTGTAACCTTTAGTTTCATCGCTCTTTCCAAGTATTAGAGCCTTTTCCGCGTGCTTTCCTAGTGACTTGTTCTTGGCATCTCGCCAAACCATGCATGGCGAACCGAAAATCACTATATCAGATATGTTTGCCTTTTTCTTTGTAAGGACTTCAATCGGAGACATCTTCCGTACATTTGCACGCGTTGGGCTGTGATTTAGAATATAGCTGGCGTATTCCGTTGCTTCAGACCAAAACGTAAGAGGGACACCAGATCCAAAAATCATGCAACGGATCATGTTGAAGATCGTCCTGTTCATGCGCTCCGCTTTGCCATTCGAGGCAGGATTCCCTGCTTCAGTAATTTGTCTTCTGACACCAGTCTTTTTACAAAACAAATCCACATTCCTGTATTCTCCACCTCCATCGGTACGTAAAACGTGAATCCGGCAATTAAATTCATTTTCAAACCATGACAAGAAATGTTCAAATTTTTTCGCGGCTTGATCCTTTGACTTTGCGGGAAAAACGCGAACGTAGTTAGAAAAATGGTCAACAAAAACAACCAGGTACTTATTTCCACGTCGATCTCTGGGGGTAATCGGTCCCTTTAGATCACTGCAGATTACGCCACCGATTCTGTCAATCGGTGCGTTCTGCCCACTATCTTGCTTGGGCTGCTTCGTGCGGGTTCCTTTTCCTTCGGCGCAGGTCAGACAGTTTGGTCTGCGCCTGTCAGTTAGCCTTATGCCCGATGCCGGGTCTTTTGCCAGTCGTTCCACAGTGTCATAAGCCAAATGTCCCAATCGTAAATGAAAGTGATGTAATGACCCTTCTTGTGGGTCATCACATCCGTCACTCTCCATAGTCGTCATAATCATATTCGAGAAACTTTCAGTTATACTTAATTCCTTCATCAGACTCAACTTTGCTGTGAATACGCACCCAGTAACATCAACATCAAATAATACACTATCTCCATGCATCATCGTCATCGTTTTCCCTGTGTCTTTTAGTGTGCATCCCTTCTTCTTGAGGTTGCCCAAAGAAATTAAATTCTTTGCCAATTTTGGCGCGTAATAGGCTTCCGTAAGTAATATCGTCGCGAACTTGCTTTTCAAACGTACTTTTCCGACTTTGGTCACTCTTAATTTCGCTCCATCGGGCAACAACAAATCTTCGTTTTCTCCACAATCAACTGCATCTTCGAGAAAGTCTTCGCTTGATACGAGGTGTCGACTTGCACCGCTATCGATAATCCACAATTCTTTATCTTCCAATATGTCTTTTTTAGGCGTTTTTTGTAATCTCCTTCCACTTTCAAGTGTCGACAATACCAAATTCTTCTCTCCATTTTCGTCTGCCCTCGACCTTGGCTTGCGCTCGAAATTCTTGCCCTGCGGTTTACGATTTCCTTTTCGGCAGTACTTTTGCGTGTGGCCTTCCATTCCACACGAGAAACACGTACGTTTTTTCTTCCGCTCATCAACAAAATTTACCATGCTTCTTGTTTGCTTTTTTGTCTTGACTGCGCCATCTTCCAACTCCTGCGCCCATGCGATCAGTTCTTGCGCATGCAGTATATAGTCCATACGCTGTGGATTGTATCTAATCATCAACCCCATTTTCAATTCAGGAGCTGCATACTTAACAATGTTCTCCACGATAAGGCGCTCGTGTGACCCACTTTCTCGTGCCAATGCCACTAGGTATAAAAAATGCTGGGTCCATGACCTCCTAGCATCCTTTTCTTGCGCGAAAAGTACCGCAGCTTGCTGATGCGTAATGTTTACTTTAAAAGCGTGATAAAGTTGATCCAAAACATAGTAAAGCTCCTGCGATATCTGCCACCACGTCATTATGTTCGCTTGAAAGTAACTGGCCGCTACGCCCTCCAAATGTTCACTTAATTTGTTAACTTTCAAACGTTCTGTCCACACAAATCCAGACGAAAGTTGTGCCACATCCACTGCTTCAATAAACAGGTAGGCCCATTGCCTGAAACCTGCACCCACACCAGGATAAATCTCTTCACCTGTGAAGTTTTTGATTGTTAATTTGGGAATCTTCATATTCCCACTTCGGTGTATATTCTGCCCTTCTTGGTTTTCATATACTCGCGGTCCGTTTCCGCCCGGCGCCTGCCACTGCGCGCCACGTTCAATTTCGTTGTCGCCACCTAAGTCTTCCACTGTCACCCGCTTTCCAAACGGGCCATTATTCTTTACAGCTTCTTTAAATATGCTGCCTTGTTCTGAACTTTTAGACTTTGGCGAAATAATTGATGCGCAGTCTTCTGATTTTTCATCTTCCATAGCCTCAATTTTCGTCTCTAAACGTTTTATGTATGCCAACATGGCTGCTACATCAACTTCTTCGTCAGCCATATTTCCACTCAATCAAAATCTGTAACCACAGACGAGAAACAAATATGCGAAAACGAGATAATCCAATGTCTCCATTTGGTATAGGGGACTTCCACCAAATATCGTACTTTGCACGAAAACTTTAGTAAACTTCGACAACTTAGCAAAACTGGTCCTGAACCCCGTAACTTGGGCTCATAACCTGTTGGCAAATGTTGATGTCCACGTAATCACTTGTAGCTAAACGTAACAGTATTAAACACCAGTTAATGCGTTTATGACCTTGTTTGCCACAATGTATCGTCCTATCGGTTAGTATAGGCTATCTGCGTATGTTGTGCGTGTTCTCTTCACTCGAAATGTCCGGCCGGTAAGTGTCGGACGCGGGGAAGTGTTCAGGACGCGTATGCTAGACGTTCTGTTTACTCGACAAAAATGAAAGTATATATTATGTAAATTTTAAGTGTGTTTTTAGCTAAAATTCCACTTAACCTAAAATTCACAATATGCATAGAAACCACGATAATCTCGATAGCAGGAATTTAACGTTAGTTTTCATTTCATGTAACATCATCCAAAATTCCAACAAAACCTTCCCAGGAATCAACCAACACCTGAGGAACATTACAGTCAGTATAGGGCAAAACATATATGTATACGTGAAGCGAAACCGAACAGGAGAAAGACCCTGATATAGAAATGCCACTCCACCGTGAATTGATTGATGAGTTCAATGCAAATAAGGAACAACAACGAGACACGACTGACATCAGGGGTATTTGGCAAGTTGCATGGGCATCCTTGGAAACGGACTGGATTCAGCAAACGAAACTGGCATTTCCGCATATAGATGGAATATGCGGAAATGCCAGTTTCGGTTGTTGAATCGTTCTTCTTTTACTGCTGCTTTCTTCCATATTTATTCTACTGAAATATGGAAGAAAGCTGCAGTAAAAGAAGGAAACCGTAAACTCCACCTTTTCAAATCATTTCAAGGAGCGGTCTATGTAATAGAGGGTCTTTCATCAGTGGTGCTAGTTCATTTAACTATGGGATGGAGAGACCAATGTTGGTGTGGCATGGTCGATCAAGGCAAACGAACAGGAATAAAAAGTATTTCTTTTTTTTTCGGCTCTGTGGTTCGCACGATGGGAGCATCGAATGTTGGCAGTTAAAGCTAAATCCCATCAAGTAGCCATCATTAACAGCTCCCAGAGTGGGGTCAATTACGAAAGATCAATTATAGGGAAAATACGCTTATCACATGCTGCGCACCAGCAATGGTGGACTCCATCGCGAAATCGTTACTATGCGCACGTTTATATGCGGAGCAATTGTCAGTGATGTTAGGGAAAGACTAGCATCCAACCGACATCATCCTCATCCTCCTTCATCGGCATTTCAAGGTAAAGATGGCAAACAAAGCTTACGCGTCATGTGTATATAACAATGAAAAAGGCATGGATCGCTTTCTACCGTTGTATGCACCAAATCGCGGAAGTATTGCTGGAAAAAAGGGAATGGATTGAGGAGATCGTTCCAGGCCCCCCCTGTCGTTCCTAAGAGCACCGCAATCATTTCTCGGGAAGGAAAGCATGACTATTTTTTAGTTAGACTCCCTTGAAACATATGCGAAATATCGGTTGATCCAGGAAATGGTATATCAACGTCACCACCATAGGGAAGATAAACACATCACTGACTCCACACAAAAAAATTCTCTCCCAAAACGTGCGAAGTATTAAGAAAAAAGATGTAAAGAAATGGTTCTCAGCATGGCGGAACCAACACAGAAAGACACGTCCTCATATTTATTTCTCACAAGAAACGGATAAACACATCACTGACTCCACACAAAACAAATTCTCTCCCAAAACGTGCGAAGTATTAAGAAAAACGATGTAAAGAAATGGTTCTCAGCATGGCGGAACCAACACAGAAAGACACGTCCTCATATATATTTCTCACAAGAAACGCATGTTACTACACAACTCGAAGCAAATGAATACTCTGCTTACTGGCAACAGGTATGGGGGGCAACAGGAACTGGAAAGCACTATCATATTGGAGTATCAGTAAAGGTAAACGGGGTGGGTGGCCTTTTTGATTCATTCGGATATTGCGGGATCTATCATTCCGTGGAATTCACATCGTTGGTCTAATTGATATATTTCGATCAAATGGAATTCTATGATTCTAGTGGATACATATGCTCCATCAAGTAACCCGCATAAACGAAACGAATTTTTCAAACATTGGGAAATTATTCTTGGAACGCAACGGTCTTCTTTAATCATTGGCGGTGATTTAATTGTGCAGAATCGCCGATTTTAGATCGAACGTTCCGTGGTGTTTTATTTTTGTATGAACTGGACGTGTTGACTCGGAGGGATACGAACCCAGCAAAACGGAGAGTGTGTTCTTAACACGGATAGTGGAAACTTTAAATCTAACGGATGCTAGGACATTGATCGGAACAGCACTGTCAGACGTGAGCCTGGGCCCGTCCGACTGCTTTACGTATTGGCGAGGGTCATAGGCTAGCCGATTAGACCGTTTCTACTTATCCCAAAACATAGCATCATGGACGCCATGGTTGGAGGTAACTCAACCTCCGATATGTTGGAGGTAACCCAACCTCCGATATATCATGCATAAGTTCAATTACTTTTGATAGATACAAGCACCTCTTCTATCAGGAGCCTCAATATGATCGACCTAAGTATCCATTCCCGGATCATCACCATTCAAAATAATTGACCTATGTATCCCTTCCCTGGATCATCAACTTTCAACCCCGCCAGGTGTTAGAAGCCTACCTCTTAGCTAAAATATTCTTACCGGTGGATGGAAATATAAGGTGTTATCACTTTAGTAGCAATTGTGAAGATTAGATTTCTGTTCACGATAACTAAGAAGGCTGCACGAAGAAGGGATCGCAGGGTACGGCAGTTGAAGACATCCATGCCAGAACAAAAAAACATTTGATTACTTCAATAGCAGCAGTGCTCTCAACGGATGCCAAAGCTAGACGAGGACGCTGGTTCACTGATCGGCTATGGATCTACAGTGGATATTTAAAAGGGCATCAATTTGGGTCAGAGATCAGTTCGTCTCTGCAATCTCATCTGATGCGACTAATATTTTCGCTTCGCAAACTTCAATTCCGGATCGATTCGCACAAACTTGGGCGAAAAGTTCTGGGGTTCGATGAACAATTTCGACGTTTATGGTGGGGTTCTTGCAGTATTACTACGACGGTGGCTATGGCAACTTCGAACAGGATAGTTTATGACGGGTGGAAGCAGAAATAGTAAAGTTTTTATGGGCACAAGGAAGGTCCAATTGGAAACCGTGACGGCGTATGAGCGACGACACGCTGACCTAGAGAAGAGGTATGAGATTGCAGATTTGTACCAGTGCGTATTCGACACAACACCAGCACCGCCCGTGGAAGCAAAAAGATACAGAGAATCCGTGATCAACCGACTTGATGCCGAACCTGAGCCGACTTTTGTCTCGAGGATTAGATCTTACATAGTAGCTATTGTCGATTTTGTTCAAAATTGCCGATCCTGCGTGATTAGGGCCTAAGATCTAAAAAACCAAACCAACATTTGTCAAAACAAAATAATTATTCCAATCAGGTAGACCCTAAGCCCTACACCCTAAACCCAGACCCTAAGCCCCAAACCCACACATTTCTATTACCCTAAAATGCAAGTCAAAGGTGACTGCCACTCATAGGCGGGGGCCTCTACTAAGAGCTAAAACACTTACACGTTACTTTTACGCAAATCGTAAAAGCTATATTACCCTAACTTAGTCCTAGTGATTCGAAATTAGGGTCGAGTCATTCTGAGCCAGACAATTGCGTGAGCTCTCATATCGAGACACGTGGAGGAAACCTAAACTAGTCAAAGGCCAGATAGTGCTTCTACGTGTGGATTTACTTCGTACAGACTTCGAGCCCTACGTTACGCATATAAATTTTAGTATTTTACACATACTTTTGGGGATTTTTCACGTAATTTTTGGTATTCCACTGTGACGTTTTACGAGTTCTTGTCATAGGCGACCACAGCAATTTCGACAGGGTTTTGTAGTACCATAGAAACATAGGTGCCGCCTTTGACATGCATTTTACGGTACTGATAAACTATAATAATAATAGGGATCGGTTATTCAGCCC
>MIQA02003626.1:0-27957 GCA_001887855.2 Sclerospora graminicola | reverse complement strand
AAATTGAATTGTGATATTTCTACTTAAAAATCACTTATGTAATGACACCCCATTACAACATATAATATACTGTATTATACAGACCACATTAGTATTTTATACTCCTTCTGTTTCAGTATGTTTGTCCAATTTGGCAAAATTAGTCGAAAACAACATCAATTTTAAAAATATGATTGGCTACGGCATAGCAAATGAAAACGCACGCTGTGCACTTTCATCCAATCCTGGAATCACATCCATTAAATAATCTGACGTTGAGCAATTGTCCATCCCAAACAATCAATTTTGAAGGGTAATTTTTTCCATCATCAATAATAACGCATTGGAGCCACCGACTTCAATGGTCGAGGCCTCAAACGATAGCTTAGCTAACGGGTTACACGAGTGTTTTCGGCCGAAGCGCTGAAGAGCCTTTCACATGTAGTGGTTACTGCTGCTATTTTTACCTACTTCCTCCGTCCCAAAATATAAGGCAGTGATTTTTCAAAATTCTCGATTAAGGCTCACACAAACTACTGCATGCTGTTGATTGGTCGAAAAGAAAGCGCATTTATTGTTGATTGGCGGGGTATTTGGAGCAAGCCGATTGACGCCCTGGACCATGAGATATGGTGAGCAAAAGTTGGGGTTCCCAACCCTCCAAATTTTAAAAATGAAGCAGCACCGCTCATAACCCTCACAGAAGCGCAAGAACTTGACCACAAACGAGCGCAGAGCCGTCTTTGCTCGTATGTATGCGGCGGCCACGAAACTTCGCCTTCCAAGGGGACTTTTCCCTGCTTTATCCCTTGAGTTTTACTGTCCGAGCGATCGCTCTTCCACCTTTGCAAATGCGCGAGCGAGAAAATCCAAGCGAGCTCTACATACGATGGTGTGTGTGGGAGTCGTGACCAGAAGAGCCGCAAACCACGCTTGAACGACGAATTAGCAGCGAATCTCGCGATGACCATCGTACCTTTGCCTCCGGACGAACCAACGATCGTACTTTAGCGGAGCATGTGCGTATAACCAAGTCAAGTCTGCATCGATACTCTGCCCTATATTTTGGGACATGCTTAACTGTTGACTGCGCCTTATATATTGGGACGGAGGGGGTAATATTCAGGATTATTTTTATTTTAGTGCTTAACCTTCACGAATATTTTCATCACTTTATATGTCAACATCCATTTCGACTGGTTCTTGATTTTTTTGGAGTCTGATCGATGCTCAACCGCCGTGTGTTTGAAGTTTCAAATTACAAACTGTTCTGGGTAAAAGCTATAGATCCGTAACTTTACTATAGGTTCGACACAGCGTATAATACAGCATTACTGTAAACGTCTGATCAAGTGGGACACACGGATCAAATGGGACACGACGATCTGTATTGTTGACATCCCACCTCCACATCAAAGCGACATAGTCTTACAACTACTTGTAGGACGGAAGTCATGGGTATTACACAATACCAAATAAATCACTTCGGCTTCTTCTACATTTGATAATAATCATAGAATCGCTTGTCTTACTGTTAATGTTATTATCAATACCGTAGTAGAAGAGCCAGCTGTGAAGAGATACATCAGCGGTTGTGGTAAAATAGTGAATTATCAGTATAAGTATGCGTCATCTTCTTAATGTTTAAGTTTTAAATGTTGTTTTAATAGAGGTGATTTGTTCTTCCTTCATATTATTTGTTGTTCTAAAGTAGAGTGGTGAGTGTTATTAAACATTTTGAAAATATATGTGCTTATCCTATCACCTTACCTCTTAGATCAATACTCTAATAAAGCTATAGGGTAGTACAATGGGTTGACGTTTTAATCCTTATAATAGATTTCTGTCTATCTAGCACGTTAAATATCACAATCTTTTTGCCCTAGAGTAGTTTATCGAGGACCATGGAAACATGGATAATATTCCCGAGTGATGGTTCAAAGGTGAAATTCCAATATCATGAAGGATATTGACTACACTATTTTTCGATGAGAGTACCGTAATGGACATGTCACAAATATCAAACTTGCTACAAGTAACATCCCTATATTTGGATCATTTCTGAGCTCATTCAATTAAGTACGGGTTATCATTTTAGAGAGGAGATCAATTATGACCGTCCATTTAAAAAGCAAACAGCCGGCGCCCTTGACGGTAACACAAATGTGCAGCAGAAACCACTTCAATAAGAGACTGTTACTTAAGACAAGTTCACTTTCATAACCTCTCAACACAGATAATGAGTAGTATGGTAATTTTCAAACGACAAAATTAATGAATTGAAAAACGAAAAGTTACGCTCTCAACCACCTGTTGCAGCTAAGTTGGTGGACTCAATACAGCATTTTGGTGATCCAGCGGGCTCTCATTTGCAGCGTTTGAAAATGGCAAAAAAACGACCAGTTACATTGCCAAGGAAGTGAGTTCTCTTGGCCGAATGTAATTACTAACTCCATTAAGACTTAAGCGATATTATTTATAACTCTTTAATTTGTTGTCAATTACTGCGATCTGCAAGACTTACTCGAGGGCGACACACCGACGTGGGCCATCGCTGCAGAGCACAGAAAGTGACTTGAAGGCGTGATCTTCGTCCCCCTGCCATACACGCAAACACTCTTTTGCGCTACGTACCATTCCACTGGAATAGTTTGAGTCTTTGCTGTAAGCATAATACGCTAAAAGAATGCGTACGACGCTTCGCTTCTCGCTTTCACTGGATACTGCTGCGAGCTGGTCTACGTCCTTCGTAATTGCGTCAAAGTTGTCATGCTTGCCGCTAAGAATGAATTCCTCGACATGCATTAATGAGTCGGAGATGCTGGAGGCAAGTTGCAGCAGTCGTTCACCCACTGTTTGGCTTCCGTGGCTTCCTGTATGATTAGGGCCCAGATCGTCATAAAAACGCATGGTCTTCTTCCAGTTCCAGCAGCATCTCGAAGTCATCGTCTAGATCACTAAATTGGCTTGTGTCTGTTTCATTATCATAGTCGTCGGCTATTAAACTTCTGTCGCCACTCTCCAGTGTTTTAGTCGGATTGGTCTCAGCTTGTTGTTTTTCCAACCCCAAGTTCTTTGCTTCGAGCTTGGCGCTATGTTGTTGCTCCCGGATCGTCTTTGTTGACCGGGGCGCCGTTTCAATAACCGCGTTGAACTCATCGAACACGTCGTACTCGTCGTTTTGCGGTGACGTTAACTGCGGAGTCGTGCTCGAGATGATCTTCTTGGCAATAAAAACGAGCGAGATGATGAGGGCGGCTTCGCTCGAGCCGTGGCGGCTGATGCCCATAACTTCTTTACGGCGGCGGTCAGCGTCATCTTCGACGACAGAGCGCGCAGCAGCGCCGCCTGTTTCGCCGCGCATCGTCGCTGCAGGGGCGATCCGCGCTGCTGACAGCCTCGCAATGCACTCACTTGTGCCCTGACGATCGTGTACACGGCCTCGGACCGGCTGTTAGCTTTTTAAATGCACGGTCATAATTGATCTCCTCTCTAAAATGATAACCCGTACTTAATTGAATGAGCTCAAAAATGATCCAAATATAGGGATGCTACTTGTAGCAAATTTGATATTTGTGACATGTCCATTACGGTACTCTCATCGAGAAATATACACTCGGAGTATACACAGAGTATACTGTAGTAGTGTAGTCAATATCCTTCATGATATTGGAATTTCACCTTTGAACCGTAACTCGGGAATATAATCCATGTTGCCATGGTCCTCTATAAACCATCCTAGGGCAAAAAGACAATCATTGTGATATTTAACGTGCTAGATAGACAGAAATCTATTATAAGGATTAAAACGTCAACCCATTGTACTGCCCTAGGACACCCTATAGCTTTATTAGAGTATTGATCTAAGAGGTAAGGTGATAGGATTGTGGTGGAGCCGATTTCCAAATCCATGACCGAAGTCTTGGGTGGAATCCGGATACCCACTGGCCCGGACGACCAACTATCGGAGGGGGTACTCCGTCGATCCTGACCAGCATCAGAATCAGATGAATCACCATTGTGGTGACTGATCTGATCCTCCCGGTCATCTGGCCGGTCTTCATGCGCGTCAGGATCTATGTTTAACTTCATCTCACCTTGTGTACCCGTTGATCGGGGGTGGTAACACTCACTTAGGTGGACTCGGTGACGAAAACGATGATCTTGATCAGGTCGGAGGGGATGACCTTCTCGAGACGGGGGGGTGTCCTCGGGTGGAAATCTTCACCGGAGAACGGGTTGGGGTCGATACTTAGTCAGTATCTAGGCACTGATCAGGAAAGTTCGTCTGACCAGGCCAGCCAATGAGAGAGAGATAGTACGAAACCAAGAAAGCGCGATCAATCCACGATCTTCCACAGTAATCCACAAACGTTATCTCCACAAAACCTTTACCAATATTATTAACGTGTTCCAAACACGTGCGCGTTGCGGGTGAGATTCGATCACCTAAAACAAACCCGTCGGGGGCCTTCCGGTAAGCCAAAATGCGTCTAAGCGCGTCTTAACCGGGAATTAGTTGAGCAAGAGGGGACTAATCAACCCTGTGCTCTCAATGACCGCACACGTGGCGGAGCGACTCTTTGCTTTAGGGGGAAAATCTAAACCTGTTATTATATATGCAATGTCCTATACCTGTGTACCATACATCAACTCATGCCTGACCTATACTTCGAACCTATTTACTTCGTCGCACGGTTGCGTAACACCCTCTTGCCCATCCTGACTGCACCTTCAAGCTGATCTGTACCACTTATGCCCTGATCACCACCCGACTCTTCGAAAGACCTTCAGCCCATCCCGATCTTTAACAAACGACCTTGAAACCACTTGAGATCTGCTCTTCAGCACTTGTCCACTTCGTATACAGTCCGACCAAACCGAGAACTTACTTGCCCTTGCATCTGAACGCTGATCAGAGGCTGATCAGCCCTGATCACGATCGGCATAGTGGTCAACCGAGTGATCAGGTGGTGATCAGGCTGATCAGCCCTTGATCACCTCGGGAACGCTCTGGGTCATCATCATCACGACTCAATTCATCTTCTAAACCATACTTCCGACCTTTATACCCCGTCAGGACAACCATATAACACCGATCTCTGCTGATCAGGCCTGATCAGGCCCTGCCACGTCATCTTCGGACCAACCAAAGGTTCTCATCACTCACACAACCTGTCACTCCACATGCCCGACTTCATTCCACATCTAATCTTCATTGCTCGGGCATAATAGGCTGATCAGGCCGTAACTTCGTGTCATGATCAACTTCAACCACTATACCATTCAGAGATCGGCTGGTCGCCTGCCCTTGGCACGTCATGTCAACAGTTACTCTTCTCACATTACATCCACGGGAACTCCACTCAGTAACTGTAATAACGATCGTGCTCGTGATCTCCATCGTTCCATCAGTGTCTGGGACTGGGCTTAACGACAGTACTTGGCTGATTTCTCCACATCGTAAATATCCGTTGTCCGCCACCTTTTCCTTTTACTGTGATCAGCCTTTTCCCACCCATCAACCGTCATATGTTGATGGGTGTTCTATCGTCACCCATCAACGGCCATGTGTGGTCCACTTCAGTCCCAATATTTTCCGATCGCTTTACCACAGGATAAGCTCATATATTTTCAAAATGTTTAATAACACTCACCACTCTACTTTAGAACAACAAATAATATGAAGGAAGAACAAATCACCTCTATTAAAACAACATTTAAAACTTAAACATTAAGAAGATGACGCATACTTATACTGATAATTCACTATTTTACCACAACCGCTGATGTATCTCTTCACAGCTGGCTCTTCTACTACGGTATTGATAATAACATTAACAGTAAGACAAGCGATTCTATGATTATTATCAAATGTAGAAGAAGCCGAAGTGATTTATTTGGTATTGTGTAATACCCATGACTTCCGTCCTACAAGTAGTTGTAAGACTATGTCACTTTGATGTGGAGGTGGGATGTCAACAATACAGATCGTCGGTCCCATTTGATCCGTGTGTCCCACTTGATCAGACGTTTACAGTAATGCTGTATTATACGCTGTGTCGAATCTATAGTAAAGTTACGGATCTATAGCTTTTACCCAGAACAGTTTGTAATTTGAAACTTCAAACACACGACGGTTGAGCATCGATCAGACTCCAAAAAAATCAAGAACCAGTCGAAATGGATGTTGACATATAAAGTGATGAAAATATTCGTGAAGGTTAAGCATTAAAATAAAAATATAGAGGTAATATTCCTGAATATTACCCCCTCCGTCCCAATATATAAGGCGCAGTCAACAGTTAAGCATGTCCCAAAATATAGGGCAGAGTATCGATGCAGACTTGACTTGGTTATACACACATGCTCCGCCAAAGTACGAGCGTTGGTTCGTCAAGAGGCAAAGGTACGATGGTCATCGCGAGATTCGCTGCTAATTCGTCGTTCAAGCGTGGTTTGCGGCTCTTCTGGTCACGACTCCCACACACACCATCGTATGTAGAGCTCGCTTGGATTTTCTCGCTCGCGCATTTGCAAAGGTGGAAGAGCGATCGCTCGGACAGTAAAATTCAAGGGATAAAGCAGGGAAAAGTCCCCTTGGAAGGCGAAGTTTCGTGGTCGCCACATATATACGAGCAAAGACGGCTCTGCGCTCGTTTGTGGTCAAGTTCTTGCGCTTCTGTGAGGGTTATGAGCGGTGCTGCGTCATTTTTTAAAATTTGGAGGGTTGGGAACCCCAACTTTTGCTCACCATATCTCATGGTCCAGGGCGTCAATCGGCTTGCTCCAAATATCCCGCCAATCAACAATGAATGCGCTTTCCTTTCGACCAATCAACAGCATGCAGTAGTTTGTGTGAGCCTTAATCGAGAATTTTGAAAAATCACTGCCTTATATTTTGTGACGAAGGATGTAGGTAAAAATACCAGCATTACACTAGCGGCCAGCATCACTCCAAGGGCACAAGTTGAGGAAGCGCTGATAGCAATAGCGCCCCTAAACCAGCCACGACAATCCATCACACTCCCGCCACAAATAGTGGGACCATCGGAAGAGCTGATGGTTCTGAGCTTCGACGGGTCCGCAAGCGTCACGAAGGGAGTGGATGCCTACAGTGCCATCTTGTGGAAGCTGCCCACGTGGAAAGTGGTCGCTGCTGCTTCTGATTTCACGCCTGGTATAACTGTGAACGAGGCGGAATACCGAGGATTGTTGCTTTGCCTAGATTTTCTGACTGGTCAGACGCAGGGGCGGATTATCATATGCGGAGACTCCAATCTGGTGATCCGACAAAACACTGAGGAGATAGACTACAAGGCTCCTAGACTGAGTCTGTTGAATGATCGGGTTATGTCAGCCCTGCAAAAATGGCTGGAACACGAATTGTTACATGTCAAACGAGAGTGGAACAGTAGTGCGGAACATCTGGCCACATTGACCATGCGTGATCAGGTCGGCACCACAGTTTCGGATCCGGGTATATTAGGTGAACTAGCGGAAATGAACACGCTGCCGGAGATAATCGAGCGGGCCGCCAAGTGCGAAATCCACCCACCCGGATCCAACCAGTTTGGAAAAGAAGAGTATGACGACCAGGATTGGGAAATGAATATTCAGACCCCGCCGGATCAGGAGACGCCCTGTGGGGATAGAAGGTCTCTCTAGGGGAACCTTCAGCTGATCGGGCATTTACTAACCCGGGTTAGCAGCCAAAGTGAAGGGTGGAGTAAGGGATAAAAGAAGCATTGATGTATATATGTTAAAATGGGAACAAAAAAGAAAAGGTTGAACGAGTCAGGTTGCTCCTCACTATGATCGATTATACTTGTTGCGGAGCCGGGACACTCGTAATCCAGGATGATTGGAGGGCCGGTTGCGATATTGATTGCGCCAAGGATCTTGCCGATCGATATCTTCCAAAGATACGGAACGGGAGGTAGTCCGGTCCGGGGCACCTAGGCCAGAATACCACGTTCCGCCTTCTGCCAACCCTCCCTTCTGTTCAACTTTTCGGTTCGCCACATGGAGCACAAAAGGAGAGAGGAACAGTTCCAGGTCACAGACACCGTCCCTGATGCCCTTCAAGACAAACGCACACAACCGGAGCATGCTGAAGCCCGACCACGCCGATTCTTCCGGGCGGCGAAAAAAATTCTGAGGGACAGATTTTTTTTCGCCGATCTTCCGCGGAGATGAAACAAAAATGGGTGGATTCTAGATGGACTGGACATGGGCCACAACGAATTTCCGGAACTTCGCTCGGAAGTTGGTAAACCACGGGCTGGACGGAAGCCCCATATCTGCATCTCAGTGGCCAAGATTTCTTAAGGCTTAGTCTTCATAAGCTTGTCAACCGCACTTGACTTCATCGAGCCGGGGCTTGAGAGAAGGAGAGAATATCAAGAAAAGTGGACGGGATAAGCAGTGAGCAAGTCGAGAGCTGGAAACATCGGCGAGACTCAAGTTTATTAGCTACTCGACCGGCCAAGGCTGGATGTCTCACTGATCCGCCTCACAGAAGAAGGGTCCACCGGGTAACCACAGAAGCGGAAGCCTGAGAAGAGGCAGCGCAGGAGCGGAAGGGCCCCGCCGGTTCTTGGGCCTGGCTGCAGGTCGAACGGGTCGGGTTTTGGAACAGGATCGTGCCGGAGCTGGTAGCCGAGTTTTGGCTGAGGCCTTGAAGGAGGGTTCTCTAAATTCTTCCAGGGTGAGGGGCAACCACTGATCTGGGGTGTCGTCCTCAATCTCCTCCTCCTTTTCTCCTTCCTTTTCTTCTCCCTCCTCCTTTTCTTCTTTAGACGTACGAGCAGGTTCGTACTCTCCGGAGCCGAAACCAGCCGGCGGTGGGGTCTGTAAATCAATGATCTGATTGGGAGCTGAATAAGAGTCCGCTCGGTCAATGGAGTTCAAGAGGCGACGTCGGGCGTCCGCGCGAGAACGGGACAATGCGGCACATACCTGCTGGTTGAGATAGTACTCGTCTTCATCGTCATCGTACTCGAACTCACTGGAGGACGCATCTGAGCCAGCGTTCGAACCAGATGGCGAGCCAGTTTTGGAGCCGGATGACGAGTCAGCTCCTGAGCCGGATGGCGAGTTTAGTGTAGAACCAGGTTGCGCCGAAGCGGTGAGTGGCGATACTGCGGCTGCCTTCATTGTGGGTAAATCCGAATCGCTGTCTGACTCAAGTTCCCGATCACTGGCCGAATCGCCCAAATAGCATTGGTGTAGGAGGGAAGGCTCTCTTCCTTTTCTCCGTTTGGGGATGACCGAAGACGGATCAGAACTGGCCAGCGATGGATCGGATCCGGCTGGACGTTTTCCCGTTTTCGGTCTTGCCGAGGCAGACGACTGCGACAGTTGCGGCGGTTCATTGATCTACCATACTCAAGACAGCCAAGATGGCCTCTTGCAACACAAAGGAGTATGTACGATGGGGGCAGTCTGGATCCGAGTCTCCTCGAGCCGGTCTTGCAGTTCGCATAGAAGAGACCTTAACTGATCCTCCTTATGCAGCAGGGTGGCGTAGGCACGGTCGACCCGGACCAACTCGTCACAAGCGTCATAATATCGTTTCCGAACTTGGCAATGCTCAGGTCGCAGCCTTTGCTGCCTGGAGAAGGCCTCCTGCAGCTGCTGCTCAAGAGAAGAAATATGGCGAAGAGCTTGAGCATGGGAATCTCGCAGGTGGTCCTGGTCATTCCGCGTGGCGTCTAGTTCTTGAGACACCTGGCGGTACTGGCCACGAAGATGCAACAACTCATGTTTGTGAAAATCTCGGCGGATTGTCCCTTCAGCTGTTCCAATTGTTGGACTACGAAGCAACATGGCCATGCAAACTGTAAGCGACAGAACGACGATATAGAAGTGGTCGAATTACTTACGCTGAAGTTTCGAGCGGTGAACTAACTCTTGGTTGGCAGCCCGAAGACGTCCGCCAGCATACGGAGGCGGTCGCTCTCTTTCGTCAGGCTGGCGACCTGGTCCTCGAGATCATCCACCTGCCGTCGAAGATCACTCGGTTCCAAGGAGGATTTCCAGGCGATAGCTTCGTCAGCTCGATGGTTGGCTGAGGCGAGTGCTTGGACCAAATCCGCCTGGGTATGTTCCAGGCTATCTACTTGGGCCGTCAGCACCTCTATTCATTTCGACAGCTCTGCCACTTCGGAGGTGGGGGCAGATGGTGCAGCGGCCTGTTGTAGGGCGTCAGTGAGCTGGCCAGGTAGAGCTGGATGGCAGCCGGATGGTAGCTGGATATTTGGAGTACGGTACACAAAAGGGTATCCAGGTGGAGCTGGATGGTTGGTGTACTATACACAAAGGATTATCTGGATGGTTGGTGTACGGCACACAAAGGTATCCAGGTGGAGCTGACTGGGCTATTTCAGGTAGGACACATAACTATCCAGCCGGGCTATTTGGGGTAGGTTACACAAAAGGTTGTATTGGGTATAGGGATAAAAATCAGTATACGCTTCGCTTTTTAAGACGCAAGTCGCTTTCGTTGGTTCACAGCAGAGGGCTAACAAGGTCCCCTCTTGCTGTTATTGGTTTGTCCGGGGAAGGTTAAAGGAACCCACCAGAAGTCCCCTGACCGGGAGTCGCCGCGTTGCATATACTCAACACAAGTCGCCCGTGTTTTGAACACGGTTATATCAAGTATTCGAAAGTGTGGTAACGTTCTGGCCTACTGTGGAAGATTGTGGAGTTATATTTGGATTCCCTATTACACACAAAACTGTTTTTATCCCTTTGTTGTCTTTGGTTTTATCTGGCCGATCGATTATTCTCGGTCCAGCTGTCGCAGTATTCAAACTTCAAGTATATTGCCAATCCTGCCCCCCGGAGAAGAATTCCACCCAGGAGCAACCCTAGTCCTAACCCTCGTTTCCCTATTCGACGGACTTTTAACTTTAACATGGATCATCCAAGTCGTCACGACCAAGGTGATGGGAGTGACCGATCCAGCCGGCTGGATGCCGGATCGAAACAAGATCTGGATGGACGGAGTACCCCCTCTGACAGTCAGTCATCTGGGCCCCCCTTGGGTGTTCGCATCTCGGAAGGAATTTCTGAGAGCGACTACACCACATAACTGTGCCAGCGGTATGGACAGTGGAAGTGACTGTGCGGCCACACGACCGGTGTCATAAGTTGAGGCTAACTAGGGTCGAGTATTGGGTGCCCTCGTTCGTTAAAGGGGAAGGTCACTTCAACTACATAAGCCTGACCAACATCACTGAGCAGCCCCTAACCTTGCATGAAGGTGTCATCATTGGAATGTGGCTGGCCGAAGACAAAGTGCCCCGCCGGACAGGTTATGTCACCATTGGCTCAAGACGCTATATCGAGTGGCAAAAACTGGCCTACCAGGCGGCTACGGATCTATTTAGTGAGGCGGAGTATGTGGAGGAAGACTGGTCACCTATGGTGGCCAGACCGGAGTACCAGACGCCTTCTCAAATTTTCTCAAATTCTCGCGGAGCCGGCCATGGCCGAGTCAGGTTGAACGTGCTGGCCGAGACCCTGCCTCAGTAGCTGAACTGGTCTTGCTTACACCGTCTAAGTCAAGTAAACAGATTGACCAGGAGGTGAGTCAGGTCGGGGTCACATGTTCGACCACCTCTGATGCTAGCCTGCCCTGCGGGATAGGACGACGTTGTATTGACTAACCCTGACTCGGGTTTGGAATTAGCCGTAGGTGGCCAGGACGGGAGAAGTTTTGGCCGGTAAATTTTCAGGCCCGCCAATTCCCCAAAGCGTTTCACCACTTGCAACGCAACAGCCACTTGAACGGCTTCCTTGACCAAGCTGTCGAATCATCTACAAAGGCCGAAAAGCGGTGTTTAACGACACTGTCATGCTGAAAAGGTTGTATCCCTTGGAGTCCAGGGTCTTGTAATATGGCCAACTGTAGTGGTTCGACGGCTAAGATGAAGAGTAAAGGCGCAAGCGGACACTCTTGCCAGATACCGGACGTAACTTGAATCGGTCAAGAAAATTGATCGTTGACGTAAAACTCTGCTGTCGTACCAACATGGAGTCGATTCACTAAATCAACAAATTTGTCCGAGAAACCAAATAACGAAAGCACTGTATACAAGTACCGCATATCCACCGTATCGTAGGCCAGTACTGAAATCTAGGAATAATATTCCAGCGCTTCTGTCTGCATCAACCTGTTTCATTTTTTCATAATTTGTCAAGGTAGATAACTGTCTTTTCCATTTTACGGCCAGCCCCAAACCCTTGTTGGGTGCCACCTATCAATTGACCTAAAAATTGTTGAAGTTGCCGCGCTAAAATTTTGGCAAATGTCTTATATCCCGTTGTGAGCAGAGAGATAGGCCGGTAGTCCAACGCATCCGTTGAATCTCCCTTCTTTCTTAGCGGTATAACCAACGCCTTCATAAAGGATTTGAGTAGACATGCTCCACGTAAAATATCATTTCATACCACTATTAAAGGATCCAACAAAAGGGTCGTAAAAATCATTTCCCAATCCATCATGCCCCGCTGCCTTCCTTTTTTCCAAACCTCTAATCGCCAAATAGATTTCCTGTTCAGTAATGTCACGCAGTAAATTCTTATTCTGCTCCTTAGTTACTTTCGCGCCTCTAAAATCGTCATAAATTTCTTTATACTCTCCAACAACGTGAAACGATATTCCTCCCTGTGGCTTCGACCTAGAATCGATCTCCAGGTAATAGCAAACCTGTCCGGAATCAATACAGATCCTGTAAAATGTACTCCTGTTCCAGATGTTATCGCGGTAACCGTCTGATCTCGCTTCCAGACAGCTGTCCGCCTAAATAACCATCGGATATATGCTGCCGTGCGGTGCAATCGTCGACTTCGACGATAACTCTGTTCTTGCGCCATCGAGTTGGCTATTCCCGAAATTAATTGATGCCGCGTGCTTGCATTATCTCTAGCCATCTTTTGTAATTGATGTACTCTTCTTTTGCGTCTTCTAGTAAGCCTTCGTTTTGTTATGAATAGTAAATCTCGAATCTTTTCCACACACATATCCCATTCGTAAGCTGCTCCAACTAAATATAAATATTCGCTTATTGTAGTTAAAAAGTTGGGAATGAGAGTTGCGTCCGCGGAGCCTAAAAACGGATAAGTCATACTTCTTTTTTCCTGTAGTACTCGGAGTGGTAGGATCTTTTAAGTACAAAGAAGTGATCCGACTACACCGGCAGTAGAGCAACCTCGACCCATGTAACCCTCCGGTTTTCCGAGACATAAAAACGAGCAAGCCTACTTGCTTGACCGCCCGTCCAGAACGTAAAATACTCAATTGGATCCATCTCTATTTGTTCGAGTGCTGATCCCGCTAACATTCGAGCGTCCTCTAAGTCTATGTCTTGCACAAACCGATGCAGGACTGAACTTTCAGGTCGCATCGATCTGGTTTCTCCCAATCGATCGAGGACAGGAACATCCACGCAATTAAAATCGCCAGCCAAAATCAAGTGTGGAGGCGTTTTAGGAATAATCTCTCATAAGTGCATGTAAAATTGTTCTTGTAATTTGGCGTCCCCCGATGGTCCATAAATATTTGCAATGATGCAACCTCTTCACATGACCGCAATAAACCTGTTGGACCATCTGTGTTTCAGCCACGGGCGTACTTCACTAGCAATGTCCGGTTAAACCAGAATAGCGACCCCGCCCTGTTTTTTAGGATAAACACTCCAGTAAGATGTATTTGAGTTGGACGTTAATCCACCCCACGCTTGGGCTCAAGTATTGGTCACTAACTCCTTTTCTTGCGTTGTCACGATGTGAGTCATCTGCAAACGAACCAAATGTGCTTGCGACCGTGGTGGTCCTGAGCGCCAAGCCCCGATCCAGGCCTTTATAGTCTAAACCCTCTCTCATTTTGAGTAATGATGTAGTCTTCGTCATAGAATCTATGTACCCTCCTGAGATTTGTACTCCAAATATTGTAAGGTCTTCAATTTTGTATAATTATCCAGTCGAAATGCCCTGACACTGACCGCACTGAGGTGCCCTTAATACCAGCCACCCGGAAGTGGGATCTGAGTTTGGTGGACGGCTGTTCTTCCGGGGTCGAAGCTACCAACTCTGGCGACCGCACATAGGTGGTAATCTCTTTCCACGCTAACCGTTTCCCTGTCTCCACTGCTTTTACGCTATCCATATACTGTGGAAATGTCGTACTCGTCTTGAAATGTTGCTGTAATATCGTTATCACCGAATCCACCGGATGATAATCCTCTCCTTGTAACGCCGCCAGTTGTTCCGCAAAAAGATGTGCGCAAAGTAAATTTCTGGCGAGCCTCAACATCTGTTTAGATGCGAGTAATGTAACAAATAGGTTCCCTCCATACTTTGCCTTCCGGGGGCGTGTCCACTCTTGAGAGCTGGTCATTATTGCAGCTCTAGCCGCCGGTGTTGCGACTTGATTATATCGACCTTTCCACACTTCAAACCATCGTGAGGGAATATCTACCATCCCTTGTGATTTACGAATTTCAATCATTTCAATCCAACACTGCTCACACCATAATTTCATTAATTCCACTAATACTGTCGGGTCCACACTCTCCAATATATGATATGATCCTGGCACATCTTTTAGCAAGTGTAAAATCCGATTAGCCTCATGCTGTGCTGCCTTCAACCAAATCGTTTTAAGAGGACGATTTTGGGAATATTATTCCAATATTCTTCTTCCATGCTGGATTAAGGCTATCCCACATCTCTTGACATTCTTCTAGTGTTTTTTTCTTCGCTCTCCGGCTCTCCTCCGCTCATCAATTAGTTCCCGTTGTACAGGCAGTTCAGCTTCCTGTTCCGGTACACTGTCCGTATCCTGCCGGCGAAATACTCGTTTATTGCTATACTCGTCATCTACTTCACCCGGTATTTCTCTTTCCTGACTCGTGGGCGAATCCTTTAGCAAAAATTCTGAGCCCGAAGAAGGCTGATCATCCCCTAATAGTTTAGGGGATAATTCGTGGTTCTTCAACCAAACTTTCTGGACCCGTTGATGTAACACTGGTTCCGATATCTGATATCGTTGAAGAAACCATTTTCTCGTATTTGGATGATTAAAGTCCGCTCTCAAAATGTGCTCTTGTTCCGGTAGCGAAAGTCTGGTCACCGTGTCGGTCAGGAAATGCAAGACTTCACACATTCTTGGGTACCTTGTAGTAATAATTTGGGAAATTTAACACTTGAGATCATGATAGATGGTTGGGCCATCTAATCTTTCTAACAGTTCGTCAAAGTCGCATTCCCATTCATTAAAATTCCATGGTATGTGGCTCCCGTATTGTGAGATTTGAGAGCCCGTATTGCTGATAATCTCGTTTGAGTCCTCTGTGGAATCCAATGCTCCATCGATCTGGTTATCTACTTGAATCGGATGGTCCAAACTCTGTCCCGCCGAGTCGCCCGTCTCAGCAACTACGTTTCGTATTCGATCGCCCTCTTATCCTCGAAGGCAGCGTCATCACTGCTGCCAGTGTCCATCGTTTCATCCTCGACGTATGCCTTTGACCTTCGTCCCCACAAAAGCGCTGAGTAATGTTGGCCTCCGAATTGCAGAACTAGAGGTAATCGATCCTCATCTTGTTCTTTTGAAGAGTGTGCACATTTTGGGCATACACTTTCGAAAAAAATGCTTCCATCGTAATGAAGTATTCACCACTCATGTGGTAACTTCGTGAGTGGGGCCGCCTAATCTCCGGCGTGTACATTAGCACTCCAGGCGCTCCATTTGACTGATGACTTACCACATAAATGTCACGTTGCAAAAGAGTACTAATACTTGCCAGAGTGTCATTACGCCCCCACGCTGACATAGGGACTCCATCTGATAAACTCGACCCGCTTTTGCAAAATTCCGTCAGGTACGCCTGAAATTCCTTCTTCGATTCAGAAGCCGAAATCCTCGGGTAACCTCTGCATAAGCTGAGCAACGTCTGCTTTCTGATCCCTGGTGGGAATTTAATGTCAAAATCCATTAAAGCACGTGCGAGACACCCTTCCTTAATTTTTCCGGTCATTTGTTCCAAATTTGGTATTAAACTACCTCCGATCACCGAGGAGGCTAACGCCTGGCAAACTGCATACATATGGCAATTTCCGGTGGCGGGAGTCTGCGCCGCGTGAAGAGAAAGATACGCCAATAACACTTTAAAGGATACTCAAGTACTGGAGAGAGATCTAGAGAGGAGATCCAGCGCTGCGAGGTCCAGGATACCTTCAATGTCATGCACTTCTCCCAAAAGCTGTTTTATTGATTATTTGATTTGGCCCTCCAACATCAGAAAGGCCGTGTTCTTCTTTTGTATCGATTCCTCCGGGCTACTATGTTAAACCCCCCTTTTCTCCCTTGGTTGTCCCGTTTCCTGCCTTCTCAGCAGTCCGGCTGTTATTGTCTCCCACTGTCGATGCCAACTTGACATCCGAACCAGTCATATCGTCCCGCACATACGACTTTTTTTTCTTGAGTTGGTCCTGGTCGACTCCCCTACTGCTTATAGGTGTACTTGCCGGTCCTCCATGTTTTTTCTACTGGTAACTGTGATCCATTCCGTCGATTCAATCTGCTTTCGATTCCCTGTTTCCGTCCGGTCGGCATCACCACTACTCCGCACAACTTCCTGACGTCGTGTCATACTTTTTTTCTGCGGAGTCAGACACCCCTCTGAAGAACATTTCTCCTGTTTACTCTGGTTTTATTCCTTTTTTAAGTTCCTCCCGGGCTTGCTTGGCTCGGTTTTTCTCCACTTGCGATCGCATTTCCTCCATACTCCTAAACGTGGCCGCCGGAAGTCTTTGTTGAGCTAAGTCACCAGGTGTGATTTGAATACAATTAGTCTTGATCAGGTCTGCAGTTGGGGTTAAGCACTTCCGCATCGGGTGCCCCGCCTCCCCATATCTGAGACACTGTTTTCGGCCCTTCATCGCTGGGTGTTCGATGACAATCATCATGTTACACCAATAAATCCGTTAAATGCCTTCCAACGCTGGTGGACATGTAACTGCTTCCACAACGTAGACGTATCCGAAAAAGGTCCACTCTGGTCCAAATCATCAAGCCAGAAATCCACCACCACTAATGAACGGAAATATCCTGAAAGTTTAAGTAAATCTATCGCCCGCGAGACATTCTTCCATATACAGGAATTATATCCCCTTTGTCCAAGTTCCTCTCCATTCACATCAACCTGTTTATCCCATGCTGTCACTCCAGTTGTCTGCAGTGAATGGTCGAATCTGTGGAAAGGCACTTTCACCCCCGCAATTTTTTTGCAATTTTCCGTGTAAAAAAATGAAAGTCTAGAGTATGATTACTCCCAATATAGCTGATGTTCTTCACTTGCGACACTATCTTCCAAAGCTCTGGACCTCTTGCACCCCGAGTGGAAGCCGCTGTCGCGATACTCTCTTGGATGCATTTCGTGCTGAGAAATGCCTCCTTAATCGGGCTTTCCTCACGTAAATCCATCGCCAAGCACCCTTCTACTTGGGCCCGTATCGTGTGTACAAGCCGCGCTTGATCATCAGGTTTCATAATCCGTTTGAAGAACTACGGTAGTTGGCGTGCAACGATATATCCTTCCACCAGTTCCTGCACTATCAGCCATTCCTCCACTCTCCTGGCCGTACTTTCATTGGAGCAAATTTGCCGTACTCCTGCTCGCAAAAAGCCCGGAGCTTTATAATTTGATCAGGCGTAAAAATATCCGGTTTAAATAGAAAAGCCTTCTGTTAAGTTTTTGACACCGTAGTACTTTCTTTGTTCCCGTGATTTTTGAGGCCCAGCTTTGAAGTGGCTGGGGCTGGGTATCACCCGTTTTCACCTTCTTTTTTCCAATTAATTTCCAGAGTAACGTTTTAAAAGCTTGATTCGATCGCTGGGCCACAATCGCCACCGAGATTACTTGTTGGCGACAGACCTTTCAATCATGCTTATTGTTGACAACCAACATTTCAAAAAGGTCGATCAAGCGCTCCAATTCCTGTGACTTCAGCTTGGTCAACCTCTGAGCCACGACAGAGGCCTTTTGCCTTAACATTAATTGCCGTGAATATTTCCTGCATCAGGTCCATCCATGCTTGGACCCTGGGACGTGTTTGGGGCGTATGCCCCAACGCCGTTTTTAAAGCCACTGCCATGGCTGCTGGATCCGAGGGCGTCGTCTTGACCATCATTGCCGGTGCCGTTTCACCATGTAGCGCCGGACTGTTTCCATCTGCGGCTAACGTCCCAGCAGCTGCTTCCGTCGCTGCCTCTCCGTGCTCAGCATGATGCCAATTTAACATCTGCCGGCGTTGGTTCCTTTGGCATACGATTGCCAGTGTATTCAATAGTGACAATATTTCGGAGTATACCTGCCTGTATTGGAAACTTAACACAAACCGGTACACTCCCTGAATGTTGAAAACCGTTTTGCCTAGCAGACGCCTGATCCACCGGTTCACTACCGGTACCCACATCCATGTCTTCCCCCGCTGACATTACCGGTATTACCGGTTTGCGATCCAGGTTCCCATCAGACTGGGATCCCTGAGAAACCTGTGAAGGTTGTGTTTCGGCAACTATCTTACTCTCAACGGTATGGTTCGTAGTATAGTTCTGGTCGTAGAGAAGTGGATCCTTAGATTGCTCTCCCGGTCCCGGTCCGGGTTCCATAGTGGACTTAGTTGTGCTTGACGGAGTCGTAAGCTTGGTAGC
The DNA here is from genome assembly GCA_001887855.2 of Sclerospora graminicola. Classification (NCBI taxonomy): domain Eukaryota; phylum Oomycota; class Peronosporomycetes; order Peronosporales; family Peronosporaceae; genus Sclerospora; species Sclerospora graminicola. The sequence continues at coordinate 9,251 of MIQA02003626.1, read as the reverse complement.
CCTAAACCCTCCCAACTTGAAAGGGGCGTTAACGCAAATTTAGAACTATAGAGTCACTTCCTATACTATTTAAAAACTCTCCACAACCATCAAGCAACAGCTACCATCCTGGGTAATTTGCTTGTACATTAGCTGACGGGAAACCGAGTTTTTTCAGCACGTACCACAGCATACGGATGACGTGCTTCAGATATGAAGTGTAGGTTACGTCAAAAGTGTAGCCCTCCTGCTTGAGCAGCTGTCCAGCGCTAGCCGCCTCGCTATTGTCTTTTTCCGAAGGTGCACGTGTGATAAAAATATCTTGTGTCATTCGCTTTCGCCATGGAAATGAGAACCAGCGTATGCGTATGCATTAAGGCGTTTGCTGTTGATGCAAAGATCGAATGACCATGCGCAAAGCAACTGATCGATAATGATTAAGGACTGTTGGACTGATGGGCACTTGTATGTACTACGTGGATAGTTTTCTGCTTTAGTTAAACGGATCGACGGTAGGCGCGTTTTCGTAAGGTTCGAGACCATTGTGCTGATTTTGATTTGATTGTCTTTACAAGCACGCAGAACAAAGAAGTGCTACAAGCTCGCCAACTATTGCCTGCTATTCTGGTACACCTGTTGACTGACTAGATTGCTTCCTGTGACTTCCGCACTATACAACTGTAGTGCCTTTAAAACCTTCCTCGTCATTTCGAAAAAAAGGAAGATTACTGAGCGCACCCAAGTCATTCGGATTTGCTTCCAACCCTTGAATCGACACATTATGGCCAAGATATGCGACCTTGGGCTGGCCCCAGAAGCTCTTAGCCACGCTGATCAATAAATTCCAGCGTTCGCAAGTGTCAAGGAGTCGTTCGACCTTATCACATAGCATATCCCATGACGTTGCCGTAACCAAGATGTCGTCTATTCCACCTGATTTGGTATGGATTATTGTCAGCTGAGCCTATGCAAGTCACTTCAAATGATATTTGAAATCATACCGCAGCGTCGTTATTTACCGGTGAATCGTCATTTGGGTCCGAGAGCATTGAAATGACCGAGTGTACCCAAATGTTGTTGTGTGTATTTCTATCTTACATCCGCCTGGAGAGGACCAACTAAATCAGCAGCAAACAGCAGACGAGCGATGGCGTCCAATTCTTGGTGCCGAGGTCATTTTGGTGTTAGCAGGTCACGACAGAAATATCTTTCAGTTTTGAAGTGACAGCCATTGTCTCTTCGTTTATGGAGCAAGCTAAGTTTAATGACACGTTGACAGAGTGAGCTGATGTATAAGAAGGTAACAAAGCATCACGACATAAATTATCTAAATGAAAACATTTTGTAACGACTTCATAATCTTTAGCTATTTCAAGCCAAATAGCTAATGAAGTCGTTACAAAATGTTTTGATTTAGATAATTTATGGTCGGTTACTGGGGTGTTGACGCGTTTAACAGTCACACCTCCCAATGAGAACTTCCCTACGTGGCACAAATCCTGTATCTGAACCAACAAGTGTCTGCACCAATCAACACACTGTATTTTGGTATGGACGAGCGAATTCCCCCTTTACGTGAGTCATTTTATAAGTGATCACCAAAATTACTAAAACAATTTCTTGGGTCGTGACTTCAGCCATGACACCGATCCTCTTATTTCGCAAAAAATGACCTTGTGAGCTCTTTTACGAGGTAAACATTGAATTGAAATATTTGATTTGTTAAATGTATGGGTCAGCACATATCTGCCTTCTTCTTCTATCATAAGTGGGTCATCAGTTGCCGGTGTGCGAAGAAGAGCATCAACAACGCACAGCGCAGAAAACCCTGCAAGCGCGCGCTATGAATCAAAATGTCGGCTTGACTGCTTTCCCGCGTACTTTGCAATTGTTGACATTTTGTACTAGTGTGGAAAGCAAAGTGAATTGTCTATTCAGTAATTCCGTCTCGTACTTACTGCTACCATTAGCGCTGTTGGTCAGCCTTATCACCTCTATGAGTTGCTCTGTTAGACGCGTCATATTGCGAATGCATATAAGGCATTTTATGGTAGCCTTCAGTATGTTGAAGGCGAAGATGATCTCGACGCCGATACTAAAACATTTCGATCCGGAGAAGATTCCCGTGGTGATTCAATACGCCAGTAAATGGGCAATATCGGCCGCACTGGTCCAAGATCACGACGGAATTTATTGCCCGATGACGTTCACAAGCCGAACATTAAAACCGAACGAAGTTAACTATGGTATTGTGGATAAGGAAGTGCTAGCATTATTACGTGTATTGGATGTTTTTTTACTCAATGCTGGTAACTAGATCGATTAAGGTATTGTCCAGGCGATCTAGTTTGGCGTGGTTACTGTCAGCGAGTGGTTTAGACGGGAGACTGGGCCGATGGGAAGCGGTGTTATATCAGTGGACTTTGGAAATCATCAAGTGCACCAAAGCGAAGAAGAAATTCTTGGAACACTAGCAGCCAGCATCACGCCCCGATCAGAAGTCGATGAAGCCCTGATCAAGGTCGCTCCTCGGAAGCAACCACGAGAATCGATCACTATACCCCCACCGATCGTCGGCTCGGAGGAAAATCTGATCGCTGTAAGTTTCGACGGATCAGCAAGTGTGAAGAAAGGCGTGGGGGCGTATAGCGCGTTGTTCTGGAAACTGCCTGAATGGACTGCTATATCGGCCGGTTCAGATTATACTCCAGGTATCACAGTCAATGAGGCTGAATATCGTGGTCTGCTGCTAGGTTTGGATCTCTTGCAAGAGCAAAAGATCGGAAGAGTAATCATATGCGGAGATTCAAACCTGGTGATTCGGCAGATCACTGGAGAGATCGACTGTAAAGCGCCGCGTTTGAAACTACTGAATGATCGCGTTATGAAAGGTTTACGTGGATGGCCAAGGCATGATCTTTTACATGTGAAGCGTGATTGGAATCGGAGTGCCGATCATCTAGCCACTATGGCCATGCGTGATCAGACCGGATCAATAGTTACTGATCAAGCATTGCTGGAGGAACTGGTGGAGATCAATAGGCTGCCTGAGCTGATTCGTTGGAAGATGAAAAGGAAGCAGCCCAGATCTCGATCATGACGAGATCGCGAACCAGATCACCACCTAACAGATCACTCTCTCGAGAAAGCCTAACAGAAGAAATAGTACAGGAGATGCGGATCGAAAGAATTCTCAAGGCACAAGACGAGAAAAAATGGATCGTTGATTTGAAAGCGTTTCTAAAGGGTGATCTGGAGAAGCTGATCCAGGGTGAAGCAAAAGATTGTGCTAAGTCCGCGTCTAACTACGAGATCGACGAAAATGATCTATTGTTTTACTATGTTCAAGCTGATCAGCCCGATGCGGATCTGGACCGATCGGCAAGGCTCGTGATCCCGGAGACTTTACAAGCTGATATCTTACACCATTATCATGTCAGTTAAGAGGGTGGCCACCAGGGCGTAGGTCGAACGTATCACAGGATTCGCAAACATTTTCATTGGAGAGGCTTATATCGAAGTATACAAAAGTTTGTCGGGACATGTACGGATTGCGAAACTGGAAAAGGTATGCCAAATATCCGGGGTAGATCACCTGGAAATATTCAGGCGACCTACCCTTTCCAAGTGATAGCGATGGATCACATACCGTCCCTGCCAAAATCGTTCAAGGGCAATACAGAGTTGCTGATCTGGACTGATCTGTTCACAGGATTGGTGATCGCGAAAGCGGGATCTACCCGAACAGCCCAACAAGTCGCTTGCAGTTACGAAGAATGTGTTTTTCGACGGTTTGGAGCTAGTGAAGTGATCAGGCATGATCGCGAACCAGGTTTCATGGCCGAAGTCTTCCGATCATTTAATCAGATGCTTGGCCAGAAACAGAGCGCGACCATGGCATACCGTCCGCAGGCGAATGGTAAAGCCGAACGGATGGTACAGACGCTAAATAGAGCTATCAAGATGTATGTCGCGGACTCCGCTCAACAAGATTGGGATGAATATACAGAGAGACTGGTGTTTGCGTTGAATTCCTCCTTCGATCGGATCAGGGGAGATACTCCTTTCTACTTGGCGTATGGTTGGGACCCCTGATCTACCATCGAGTTGGTGATCCCTGTTGGATGCACCCGAGGTCAAGATGGCGAAGCTCGTCGATGGCGTATGGGACTCCAGCGTCACTACCAACATGCGCAGGAGCAAGTCAACGAGCGATTGCGGAGGGCCATTCGAGAAAGAGCTGATCGGAACAATGATCAGGCCGATTCGCATAATATCGAGCCGGGATCAAGGGTTTGGCTTTACTTGGATCGCGTGAAAGAAGGATATGCCAAGAAGTTAGCACATCTGTGGCATGGACCGTTCCGTATAGCCGAACTAATCGGTGATCATGCCGCTCGGCTGATTACTGCAGGTACCGATTATGGAATTTTCCCGATTGTCCACTTGTCGAAGTTGAAACTGGTTCGAGAATACCCTGATCGGCCTAAAACCAGGCTGTCATGCGATGATCAGCCAAGGTTTGATTTCGACGAAGCTCTCTTACCCGAAGACAGTTGGGAAAGAACGTTGGACCCGAACGAATTTGAAGTGGAGAAGGTTTTGGATACCCGATCAGGCAAGAGGACCCGATTTGGCCGAACCCATCGTGATTACTTGGTTCGATGGAAGGGTTATGACGATCCCGAGTGGGTAGATGAACGTGATCTGAACTGTGGAGCCCTATTAAGGGAATTTGAACGCGATCGGGTGAGACGAAATCGATTTGGAGTGATGCAAACCCACGAAGAGGGCAACCAGGAATCTCAATAGCCTGGGTTGACACATTGTGACTGATCAGCCAAATGCAATGATCGGGCAAGTGGAGATCAGGGTGGTTGAGCTGGTTTGGAATAAATGGATACATATACATACATATAATGCACGAGAACTATATTTGTATACATGTGAGCGACCGACATACAAGATGGAGACAATAATGAGACCTGAACAGGAAGTGTGAATATGGAACGCGAAAATCATCAAGAACTGTCGTGATATATTAGTGATTATGGAAAACGAAACGAAAGTTGGTTGTCACGACGATCACAGGCCATACTTAGTGCGCAGGCGAGAAACCGCGAACCCTGGATGATCCATGGGGCTTGATCGGAACTGGTTCCGCCAAGGCTCCTGCTGATCGGTCCAGATCAGGCAATCACGCAACGTGGCGACCGGAGTTAGATGCCCATAACCGGGATACCACTCCCCGCCGTCAGCCTTGAGTCCTCGCGATCCCGCTCGACGAACAGGTAAATGCAGCACGCCAGGAAACAGGAAAACGTCCAGATCACACTCGCCGCGCTGAATCCCGTTGACAATATAATCGCAGATCGCGGCCCAGGCAGCCCCGGCTTTGGTGCGTCGACGCTTGCGAGCATGATGGTAATGATCGATCCACGCGTCCTTGCGCATCGCCGCCGTGATCGGGAAATGGTGGGTCGCCTCCCATATCGCTTGAATGTGTTCCTGGTAATACAGGGCCAAACGTCCCTGCAGCTCAACAAACCAAGGGTGATTGGGAAACGCCAGCCCAGGCATAGGTGTCAGGAGGACATCCCAAGGTGCTGAATCGATCAGAAGCTCAATAGCGCCTCTGGTCAGCACCTTCGGTTGCCACTGCTTGTCTTTGGGCGCCGGCGATCTTGTCGGAAAGATCCAGCCTGGCGGGCGGGACCACAAGCGAGGGACGAGTTTGTGCCTCACAGCAAGAACCTGAGGCGTCAGATCCCATACCTGATCAGCACTCCAAGGTTTCCGTGTTGCCATGTGAGCAGAAGTCGGCTTGCCCTGCATGACGACGTACAAATCCATGAACCTTTGGTTCGGATTATAACTGTAATCGTCCTGCTCGATCGACGATCGTTTCGCCGGGATGAAAACGCCCGTGAAATTGAGCGGCGGGGCGATCACTGCCCTATTGGCCGCTGGAGGAACGTTGGGATCAGCCGGAGCCGGTTGTTCCTCCTCAAGATCATCGTCATCCTCGTCATCTGACTCAAGCAAAGTAACGGCCTGGGCCAACGAATTTACGCCTGAATGGGTTGGCGCTGGAGCACGGCGATCAGTACTGCGCGATCGGGCCAGAACAGACAACGTCCTCTCGTCCAGATCAGTCGATTCATCGTCCGAGTCAATCGCAAGACGTGATCGCTTGGCGGGAGCCATCTTCTTCTTCGACGAGCTGGTCCGCTGGCGCTTCGCAGAACTCAAGACCGAGGAGGCTGATCTCGGAGTCGCTGGTAAACGGGATGGAGTAGACGCAGAAGCCGCTGCAGTGCTGATCACGGGCTGATCAGCACTATGGGCCGGCAAGGAAGCGACGGAAGACGCGGGTGATGGCGGGGCAGACTCGGGAGATTGTGGTGGTGTTCCAGACGGAGTGAAGGAGCTGATCAGCTCAGGAAGCCGTTGTAAGGCCGTCCGAACTGACCCCGAACCGGTGTTCGGTTTGGTCCACCTCTCCATAGTCTGCACCGCGAGGGTTCTCAAGTCGGCGTTATGCTGGAGCCAGGCGCGATCATCGAGCTCTAGGGTTTCAAGTTTAACCCGAGCAAGATTAAGCTCGCGCCGGCAATCTTCAGCTGCCTTCCGACTCTCGCACAACCTTTTCTGTATGTCGGCGCGGCCGATGCGAGAATCGGAAAGTTGCTTGACCAGGAGCTGGACCTGCTCATCCGAGTAGCGAACCTCGACTTCCCGACGCTCTACGTCCTCGGCAGTGCAGATCTTGTCGCGAAGCAGCTGATCACGGTCGAGACGGTGATCATCGAGCCGTTGTAGATGATCCACCATCTCGACCATCGAGTCTTTCATTGCCTCAATACGTTCGTCTGGAAATAAACATGGAGAGTCATATACGGATTACAGAAGAAGTGAATGGGATAAACGTACCTTGATGGCGGATGGTAATAGTCAGCGAACCGATCAGCGACTGTAAAGAGGCGACGGTGTCCGAAGGCCTGGAGAGGCGCAGAGCAGCGAGGTCAGCTGATAGCTGATCACGCTCCATCGTCAAACTCTGAACGCGATCAGTCATGTCTTGCAAGTCTTGGTCAAGTCGGTCGTGATCTAGCCGAAGAGTCGACAGCTGGCTGGCCAGATCAGCAGAATCATGTGCCAAGGAATCGGCAACGATCCGACGGTCGGATAACTCAGCGTTAAGTGCCCGATTGGTATCATACAGAGAAACCAACTCGGGAATTGCACTTCGGAGTTCCGACCGTAGCCGGCAAGCTTCCACGGACCCCAACGTGAATGGACCCGATCCATCTATTAGGCGAGCGAGCTGTTCCAAGTAACGGAGGGGGCGATCTGAGGAAGGTCGAGCGGGAGGATTCCAAGGCGGGCGATACGAAGTCAGGGTCGTCGTTGGACGGATGAGGCTGGTCGTGATCGGCGCCGAAGTCGTGATCGGGGCGATCGCGGGATTAGTCGAACTGGAAACGGAAGGCGAGGCAGCGATCGGGCGGGCAGCCGAAGAAGACGAAGAAGGAAGAGAAGATCGGCTCGAGTCAGCCATGGTGATCGCCAGAGAGGAAGTTTGGAAGTGAGTGAGTCGAACTGCAGTCGTTGCGCGGCTGCAGTTAGTCTCAGGGGCGGCTGTGGTAAAGCGATCGGAAAATATTGAGAATGAAGTGGACCACACATGGCCGTTGATTGGTGACGATAGAACACCCATCAACATATGACGGTTGATGGGTGGGAAAAGGCTGATCACAGTTACGAGGAAAAGGTGGCGGACAACGGGTATTCACGATGTGAAGAAATCAGCCAAGTACTGTCATTACGCCCAGTCCCAGACACTGATGGAACGATGGAGATCACGATCACGATCGTTATCACAGTTACTAAGTGGAGTTCCCGTGGATGTAAAACGAGGTGAGCAACTGTTGACATGACGTGTCAAGGACAGCCGTCCAGCCGATCTATGATGGTATAGTGGTTGAAGTTGATCATGACACAAAGTTACGGCCTGATCGGCTTATTATGCCCGAGCAATGAAGATTAGATGTGGAATGAAGTCGGGCATGTGGAGTGACAGGCTGTGTGAGTGATGATAACCTATGGGTTTGTCCGAAGATGACGTGGCAAGGCCTGATCAGGCCTGATCAGCCGAGATCGGTGTTATATGGTTGCCCTGACGGGGTATAAAGGTCGGAAGTATGGCTTAGCAGATGAATTGAGTCGTGATGATGATGACCCAGAGCGTTCCCGAGGTGATCAAGGGCTGATCGCCCTGATCACCACCTGATCACTCGGCTGATCACTATGCCGATCGTGATCAGGGCTGATCAGCCTCTGATCAGCGTCCAGATGCAAAGGCAAGTAAAGTTCTCGGTTCAGTCGGGCTGGATACGAAGTGGGCAAGTGTTAGAAGAGCAGATCTCAAGTGGTTTCAAGGTCGTTTGTCGAAGATCGGGATGGGTTGAAGATCTTTCTAGGAGTCGGGTCGTGATCAGGGCAGAAGTGGTACAGATCAGCTTGAAGGTGCAGCCAGGATGGGCAAGGTGGTGCTACGCAACCGTGCGACGAAGTAAATAGGTTCGAAGTATAAGTCAGGCATGAGTTGGTGTATGGTACACAGGTATAGGACATTGCATATATAATAACAGGTTTTGATTTCCCCCCTAAAGCAAAGAGTCACTCCGCCACGTGTGCGGTCATTGGGAGCACAGGGTTGATTAGTCCCTCTTGCTCAACTAATTCCCGGTTAAGACGCGCTTAGACGCATTTTGGCTTACCGGAAGACCCCCGACGGGTTTGTTTTAGGTGATCGAGCCTCACCCTCAACGCACACGTGTTTGGAACACGTCAATAATATTGGAAAAGGTTTTGTGGAGATAACGTTTGTGGATTACTGTGGAAGATCGTGGTTTGATCGCGTTTTCTTGGTTTCTTATTATCTCTCTCTCATTGGCTGGCCTGATCAGACGAACTTTCCTGATCAGACGAACTTTCCTGATTAGTGCCTAGATACTGATTAAGTATCGACCCCAACCCGTTCTCCGGTGAAGATTTCCACCCGAGGACACCCCCCGTCTCGAGAAGGTCATCCCTCCGACCTGATCAAGATCATCGTTTTCGTCACCGAGTCCACCTAAGTGAGTGTAACCACCCCCGATCAACGGGTACACAAGGTGAGATGAAGATAAATATAGATCCTGACGCGCATGAAGACCGGTCAGATGACCGGGAGGATCAGATCAGTCACCGCAATGGTGATTCATCTG